>KN473562.1:91692-121514 GCA_000787095.1 Periophthalmodon schlosseri
TCTTTATCATGAATTTAAAAAACAGACAGTGAAAAAAATCACCTGGAGAATGTATTTTGATCATCTTGTAGTTTTTGTGTTCTTTAGAAAAAAGAACATAAAAAAATAATCAAATGGCCATAAAATGGTGCCAGGGGGGCCTGAGGGAGTTCCGGATTGCAATTGAAACATCTCGATGACACAGGAAATGCTCTATCCAGAACATGTTGAGACCCAACCGAAGGACTGACCTAGCAACAAGGAAAATGCTCTGTAGTTGGGAAAAAAATGGTAACTTTATGACTCCATAAAGCATTGTATTGATCGCCTGATTCATCACTGTATGCTGTATGTACATGTCAAGGTAAATACATCTCACTAAGTCTGCCTTGTTTGATTTTGAAGATGGACAAAGTCACATAAATGAGAGATGGCAAAGGAGGGCTATGTAGGTGTAGGGTGCAGCAGGACAGACAAAAACACAAAGAATCCCTCCCTCCCTCCCTTCGTCTCTCTGTGACATTGGGCAGAGAGCGGGTGCTGGAGGAGAGGTGTGGGGGGTTGAATGGGACCAGCTAGTGACCTCAGGCAGAAAGAATGTCCCCGTTTGCTCAGTCAGCCCGCTCCCCAAGCAGCGCTGCACATAGTCATGAGCGCCCAGGCCATTGTGTTCACCTTTCAGAGCCCAGAGCAAAGGCCGTAAACGAGCGCCCAGGACATCTCTCTTGCTGCTGCACTCACCTCTTCTCTTGAGCTGGGCTTCTCCTTGTATTTGCCAAGGTGTCCACCACGAGATTTCTCCTAAAGTTTGTGCTCATCTCTCTACACAGCACTACCAAAATGCAAATTGCTTCTCTGTCTCAAAGTCTTAAAAGTCTCACCTATTGTGTGGGCAGCATTCCTGGGCTGTTCCAGCCATTTATGTGGGTGTTAATGTATTGCCATTCCCAGCATAGTGACATTCGGGTCTGTTTGTGAAATACAGCGATTGCATAAATTTTAGTGTTAAAGAGAGGAGGAGGTAAGCTTTTGTATTTCCCTTGGCAGGACATACATTAAATCAAATGGCAGCTAGGTTGGGATGACAATTAAATCTAAAGGCGTTTAAAGGAAGGAACTGTAAAGTTTGCATGACTGTTAGCTAGAAGCCAAAGAGAATTTATTTTAGGAACTGTATGAAGCCCACTTTCATACCATTTAAAAAAAAAAAAAAAGAAGTACTATAATCACAAGTTGCCAGTGCCTTGACCTACAATACATATAGAGACATATAACTTTTTTCTCATTCTCAGTATATGGGATTAGTATAATCATCATCATAATCAAAACCTGTTTTTTGTTATCGTTTAATAATAACTCCTTCCACATTTGTTTCAGGACGACGTCTACGAGGCAAAGCTTTCTACAATGTCAATGGCAAGGTCTATTGCGAGGAAGATTTTCTGGTAGGTTGCTTTTTCAAGGTTTACTATGTATTTGTTTGCGGATGACTATCTCAGCTGGAGCAGTCCAGGAAGTGGTTGGATCCTTCTCAAAGCAATGCTAAAGTGGTCCAAAGCAATCTGACTCATGAACTGGTTTGGCGGCACAAAGGTGGAGCAATTAGCGCTTCAGCCCCACAGCGAGAAGGTCCCAAGTTGTACTACCAGGCGGTGACGGGTACATTTCTGATTCATTTTTAAAATATAGTTATTGAGATGATGAGAAAAAAAGAGAGGGATTCAATTTTTTTTCAATATCGCACTGTATCTGGGTAGCCAAATTGTTAACAAGATGGTACTTGGTGTGAAAAGTTTGTGAGCCACAGAGGTTGTTTTGCCAGTGCCACTAGTTAAGTCGACATAAAGGAGCATTTGCTCCGAGACCGCTGCGCTTGGGCAGGTGTGAACCTAACAGTCGCATTCTGGACGGTAAACGGCCAGCCCGAGAGCACTTGAAACAGGAGGTCTTGGAGCAGCTCCACTTGCACTCTGGAGCGGGACGAGTGTGGGGTGAACGTGGCCAACCTTGGGCCAACTTACCCAGTCCATTGTGACAGTAAAAGTGCTTGGAATTGGGCAAAAAAGCGCTTGATCACATATATTTGTATGAATAGGCACTGCGGTACTGCTGTTTGACACGTTCGTCTGATGAGGACTTTTGGATTATTTGAATAGCCTATCAACAACAGTCTCCTCCTGCTTCTGTCTGCGCAGGTGAGCCTGGGTCTGTCTATGTGTCGTTCAAAAAGCTTTTTCTCCTCCGCCATTAGTGTGTACAGTCCTCACGGTGTTTTTAGTCACAGGTGAAAGAAAAATATAAGGGAAGGGAGCGCATGCATGCGTATTCACGGGGCTCTGCCTGTCCACTTGAATTGCTTTGTCATTTAAATAAGTTTGGCTGTCAGCTGATGGACACTAAGGTGCCAGAGCTGCAAATGGTTACCATATTATTTTCCCGTTTGTGGTTTTAGAGAAAGTAAGTTGATGTAGCCTGTGGTGTTTTTATCAAGGTCGCAGGGCACTTTATTGTCTTCATAGTGAAATTTGTCCTCTGCATTCAGTCTACTTGAGTAACCTGTCGGGAATGGAGGCACGCACAGGGACCCATCTTCAGTCCAATTACATAAAAGACTTCTGAGACGTATTAAGGGCTTGGGCTGGAAAGATATCTTACATTAAATATTCTGCTTCTCTTCCTACAGTACTCTGGTTTCCAACAGACAGCTGAGAAGTGCTTTGTATGTGGTCACCTCATCATGGAAATGGTAAATATAGACAACACATTAGGGTACTTTTATTTTTGGTCATCACAGTACTCTATCATATAAAATGTTCCTGCTATGTAGATCCTTCAAGCTTTAGGGAAGTCCTACCACCCTGGCTGTTTTCGTTGTGTTGTGTGTAAAGAGGGTCTAGATGGTGTTCCATTCACCGTAGATGTCGAAAATAACATCTACTGTGTCAAAGACTACCACACGTAAGTACAACTTTTTAGTCCTTAAGCTCAAGGTAGACAATTGTGAATTGAAACTACCAGACAATGCCATCAAAGTTATTTGTAATATGTCTTATTTTTCTGTAACAGGGTTTTTGCGCCCAAGTGTGCCTCTTGCAACCAGCCTATTCTTCCAGCCAAGGTAACATTTATGATGTTGAATCGTAGCTTCTACTTAAGGCCACTTCTTTCTTCATAAGAAGCTGAAACTTTGTTCTTGCACCCGGGGCTGCAAGAACAGTGTGACTTTATTTAGTTCTTGCATGTCATCAGCTGAGCAGAACTTAAGCCTCATTTTTACTGGTTCGCTTTGGGGTGCATTGGTACGGACCGCAAGTGTCTCTACTGTCTAAAGTGGACCGTACTGCCCTATTTGAGGGGTCTGAAGTGGACCCTGAAGGGTACAAGTTCAAAGATGGGTCCGGGGTCAATACAGTACGGCTCCAAACGTGGTTAATAACCAAACGAGATGATTGGACAAAAGAGAACGTAGAGTCAGGCAAAAACAATGCATCTAACGTGACTCAAACCTAATCCATTACATAAAGAGATGCTGAAAAGTGTCATAAAGGCGCAGAGAAATGAAATACATGCAGAAAAAGTAGAAGAAGTTTTGTGCTTATGATAGCTTTAGCCTTGTCTCACAGTGCAACGATCTTTTTGTGAATTGCTGAGATTGGCCATACAGTTATGAGTATAATTCAGATACAATTTTCATTTTATTTATTAAGAAAACGTGAGTTATGTTTGGGTGACGTCAGTGTCTCACGGAGAGCTCTGCCCCTGGGCCTGGAGCCCTGCACGGCACATGGAAACAGAATCTGGCTGGAGGGAGCCGTACCAAACAGACCTGCTCCAAGCAAATTGTGCCAGTGGAACGAGACTTATCTCAGTAGGGCTATCGGACAACTACACTGTAGTGCATAGAGGGAGCAAAGTGGTCACACAAACTCACTTGGCATGAAAGAGTTGGTTGCTGAACTGTTTCATTTTATTTGATCATGGGCCGTGTAGCGTCTATCCAAAGGACAGCTAAGCTCTTCCCTTGGTCCTTTAAAAAATAAAATCCAGCTGAATTTAACAATTGCAGAAAGGGTCTTAAGGGTACCCGACTGTTGTTCTTGTAAATGAGTACATTTTATTTTGTATTAAAGCAATACTTTGTGACAAAATCAGACTGTTGCACGCCGTCTGCATCCACTACTAAGGTAGTGGATCTTTTTCTATCAAGTGTTTATTTCAGTTGTATGTAGTATGTAGTACAAAATCATCAGATCAGATGTAACATGATGTATGTATCTTGTTTGGTGTTTTTTCCAGGGCTCAGAGGAGACCATTCGAGTGGTCTCAATGGACAGGGACTACCATGTGGAGTGCTATCACTGTGAGGTGAGAATTTGCTTTCATGCTTTCATTGCTCTTTTATGCCCATAGTTCACATTATCAAATTTTTCAACAAGCATAGTGTGATGGCAGGCCACTGTTAGAGCATTCTTCCATCTGAAAGTCAATACTTTTAAATGTTTAATTGAGTTGTGTGTGTCTTTGCTTACTGGTCAACATCTGATCTGCACAAGCACAGTGAGTCTCAGATACAACTAATTATACTGGACTATTGTCTGTGGAGAAAGTGTATCACCACTTCTAAGTCTCTGGTGAAAACAACAGAACATTGTTACTCTGTGACAAAAGCACACCATTTGGTGCATAACTGAGCTTATTCCGGTACTTCAGTGATCTATTACAGCTTTACATAATTTCTCAAACATGCCTGGGAAAGCCTGATGGAAGTACTCCTTCCAGGACAGACATATGTAGAATAGCTCCACTACTGATATAAATGTTCTGACCCATTTATTTTAATGAGGCAGTATATATCATTGGATTACCAAAGGTGCATGAATATGAGATTTATACAACTTTACTAAATTTGACCCAGATGAGGCTTGAGGTCATTCTGGTTGAGTACATTTACAAAAATCCTTTTTTTCATGAAATAACTATATTCACATGTTTACTGGCATGTTTTGAGGTCTTTATATGGACTAGGGTGAAATGACAAAAAAATAAATCACAATTGTTTCCGTGTATTGATTGGTCACCATTTTCAATTCAATTTTATTTTGTAGTATGAAATCAAATAATGAATTAATCAATATGAATTAAAAGTCTGAATTCTCCAAACCACATGCTTTTACTGACCCAAGAATGGCTGTAGACCATTCATTTAAAAAGAACCAGCACATCATTGCCAATTAGAGACTGAATGACTGAATCTCGATTACAATTTGATAAATTGCACAGCCCTACTATGGACTAGATACAAGTATTCAATTACTAAATGAGTTTTCTAGCTACTTTGGAGACTTTCATTACTATTATGAGAAAACAAATCTTAGCATATTATGAAAAGTTAAGTTAAACTGGATTGGTGCATCTCTGCACAGCTAAACGCCTAACCACATTCTCATTTCCACAATCATTCCAAAACAACTATAAAGTCACTACAGTAGTAAAGTTTGTTGTAGTGACTTTTACTACAATAAACAAAACAAAACATTTTCTTGTAACCTGGAACACAGTTTTAAATATTATGTAAAACTGACTTGTGAGCTTTATTATCATTAACTTTAATTCTATTTTCATTGAATAATTGTTAAACCATCCTCTGGTCTTTACTCTGAACTTCATTTAAAAAATTCTCCTGGTAATATGTATACATTTCAAAAATGTACGTAGCCATTTTTACAACAATAAAAACAAGTAAATGATGATTTGCTGTTTGCCACTAAAATGCTACTATGAAGAGGTGAAGCCCATCACTTCTGCAATTCATTTTAACAGGAAGTAAATTTACCTATCTCTTATATTGTTAAGCAGTTTCAGAGCAGCAGCATTGTTTATGATGGACAAAATGACATTATACACGTTTATACTTAAATACTAAATACCTGAAGAAAGCGTGTCTTAACAGTTGTGAAGAAATAAAATCAAATTCTGTATCATTGTGAAAGTAAATTCATTTGTATGTAGATGTGTTCCCATCATTGTCATATGTCTAAAAATAAAAAAAAAATAGGACTTTGAATTTAATGCACAAAATTGTAAAGTTTAAGACAAATGATCCCAGACCTCCCAATGTATGCGGTGAAACATTTAAAAAAAATAAATAAATAAACAAAGTCTTAGTAAAGGCAAGTGCTTTTCCTGCAACATCATTCACTTGTTTAAATGACTCAGGCCATTATGTAAGCACTGGGTAATCATTATGTGGAAGACTGAAGAGTGGACAGACAAAGGCTAAAGTCCAAACCTAATTAATGAACCTAGTAGTTTTAAATAATTTTTGCAGTTGGTCTAGACTACTAAACCAGGAGACAGTTAGCTCAAGGGTAATTTCCAGGTCATCCTGTAATAGTATTAATAATTAATAATAATGAATATGTTTAAAAGCTGACTCTTACTATTTTTGTTGTATAATTTTAGGACTGTGGTCTGCCACTAAATGATGAGGAGGGCCACCGCTGTTATCCTCTGGAGGGCCACCTCTTGTGTCACAGCTGCCACATCCAGAAGCTGCAGTCCCAGGTCTCGGGTTCTCCTCCTCCCAGCAGCTACCCTCTCCATGTCACAGAACTATGAGGAACAACTCCATCCTACTCCACACACAGAATTTCCAGTTAAAGTCAGTGTAGTTTCTGACTGGATGGCCCCACCACAGCTATTACATGATGGGACAGTGGAAACGGTCCTGGTTCCTCCATGGGGAGTGTGATCCCTCTAAAGGATGTGGACTCACCCAAAGGCCCATGGTGACGTCAAGGCTTCTGACCCTCTGTCTTCAAAGTGGATGTGTTTGGGTCAGAGGAGAAATGACAGACCATCCTTCTTTTTCTTATCACAGTCCCAACAGTGTTGTGGCAACTGTTACCATCAGTCAAAAGCTGTATGGATCAGACAGGCCCTGGGTGACCATGCTGTGCCTTCAGAGCTGCCTGTCTTTAACAGCACCGTGAACTGCTAGCATAATGCTCTTACACCCAATAACAGTAGCACAAGTCGCACTGCCACAAAGCTCACAACTGACTGACATTCCACTTAAAGGTCTTAAACAAGACTTGAACGAGTCACATGCTGTGTCTTAATAATAACGTTATTATTAAAAAAGAAAAGCCTAGAAGCACATAGATTGTCATATTATATAGAAATATATAAACTATATATTTGCAGATGTTTCCACATACAGATCTTGACTTTGACTTGGCTCATTTGTTTCCTTCTTGAAAAGACGCTGTAAATGATGTGTATCCTGTGGTAACGGGGTCCAGGCACCGTTTAAAAACTCAGATGCACCTTCATCTGACCATCCTTCGGTTTGGTCTGCACCCGGGCCTGCTGGGGTCTACTGGGGTACCTTCAGGACACATACTCTTTTAGCCTGAAATTCAGTGTGATGGAGGCCTGTCAGAGCAGCGGCAACATTTTTAGCTTAAGTAAATTGTAAGAACAAACTGACAACACTACAACAATGCATTATTTTCTGTTATTGGCTTTCCAGCATTGGATAGATCTGATCCATGCACATTTACATACGGATTTTCCATTGAGCAAGCACTGGTAAAAATAAGTAGCCACACACATGTCTTAAAAGGTCCGTTTTGTCTGGCTCTAATCTGCCATTGGTTTTATTTGCTGCTTTGGGGCAGAAGGTAGTGGCTGGTTCCACCCATGTTTCAAGACAGTCCTACTTATTATTTGCTGGTTGTTGTGTGAATGTATGCAGAGGATGTATGTTGTAGGATATAATAAGTGTATGTGTTAATATGCAAGACAAAAACTACACAAGAGGAAAAGAAACTTGAAACTTTGAGCTGTGGTGGTGCGAGGAAAAAAACATTTTTTTTTTTTGAAGGCTGTGACTGGTAATACAAGATTCTTCTTTAACAAATGTTTGAAGGAAACCTTTGGATAGCAGAAAAGCACTCTTAAAGAAGACATATGTTTAGTGCTAAACTATAACATATGTAGATTATGGTTTTACATTTTGTTCATTGTAAAACTCAATATCGATCGAAAACGGCTTCATAATAGAAGACCCACTGACCTCCTGTCAGGCACAATGGCAAGGCAAGGCAAGTTATTTGTATAGCACAATTTGTACACAAAGTAATTCAAAGTGCTTTACAGAATAAGAAAGACATTAAAATCACAGTACAACAAATCAAAACATAAATAATCACAAATAATCATCATAAAATTAACATTAAAGGAGAAAATTGCAGAATAAAAACCTGCAGAATGGATAGGCTTTGCCACTTTACAGTGACATTTCAGAGTAGCAGATTTGCATGTTTTTATTGTAGAAAATGGTTGTGATATTTTGGACTCCTGTATGACAGATTATTTTTTTCTTATAGTCACAACTAAGACAACAGAACAGTAAGCAAAGATGGGTGGTAGGTGAAAGCAGACATTTTCTGAACACACAAGCCTCAAATGCAGGACAATACAGGATTACTTAAAAATGCTTGAATCAATCGATATACAACTCATTATGAATAAGTTCATGATGAGGGAACACTGTTTAAAACAAGGTTAAAAGTACATTCTAAATAATGTCTCCTTAAACGTTTTTACGCTGACCTTCTGGACATTCCTTTTGATCTCGATATGTGTAATATTGTAAAAATGTCTGAATGTGTATGCTTGTGAGTGTGGCAGGACCATGGTACAAGCACTCGCTGTATTCAGTGGGCAGCTCTGCTTCCGGTAAATTGATCCCAACATGTCTACTATGTCTACTATAATGCAGCATTTTGTTACATTCCAGTCATTTTAAAATGTGGTATCTGGTGCTATATAAATGTTAAATGATAATCATTCACAAATTGCTCTTTTGTGATAAGTCTCAATAATACTACTGAATGTGTAAAATAATTAGACTGAAACAGGCTATATGAAAGTACTGTCATGTATGTTGCAAAAACTTTTTGAATGTAATCATAGTGTTTATCTCTTGTGACATGTATTTGTAAAGTAACATGGAAAGGGTAAGACATTGCCCTAGGGTTGGCAATATTGACAAAAATGAATATATCCTTTCCAAAAATTGAATTATCTATTCAATATTCAGACAACTTCATGGCGTTCTACCAGAAATGTGCTATAACATCCCATTAAATGTCTTTGTTGAGGTTCAAATATGGCACAAAACATGAACGAACTGTAAAAATTGCTGACATATGACATGATTCCTTAAGTTAAAAGATTACATTGCAGGTTTCTGTTATTTTTATTTATTGTGAAGTGTTTTGATCTCCAAAACAACCATTTTACTTTGTACTAAGGGTCTAATGATGTGTGCTGCCTGAAAGACTACACTGGCTTTTTCTGAACAAGAACCAGGGAGCAAAGTGTATCCTCTATACAGTTGAATTATGTCACATTTTATGTATTTTTACTAGAGCACACTGCTAATTGCCCATACATGAAAAGGTTGCTTTTATTTTCTGTTGGAAATCATTTGGAAAGAAGAGCACTGCTTCCTCTATCATCCACGATGGTCATATATTTTGTATAGCTGTATTTTGACTATAACTAGGTGGTTCATAAAAAGGAACCTAGATCTATTTATCTAAACATGAAAAGTTATTTAATGTATTAAAATTGGGATGTATCGTTTAACTATAGATGTCATAATCTGCTTTTTCAATAAAGTGGTTTTGTAGCTAACTACAAAAAAAATGTCTTTTTTTTTTTTTTTTATGTTTGCTACCAACAGTGTGGTAGTGGTCTTGCATAGAAAAATACTTGCAGTAAACATTGCTCCCATAACAGTAGAGTGGATGTGTATCAATATTGAAATATGAATGTTCATGAAGCATGATTTGAATATCCATCTCGTTCAGGAAACAATGTTCTCAGAAGACATGCAACTGCTAAAACAAAAGAAATAACAAATCAATTTGGTAGGTAGTACACAACAATTTCAGAAATGACTAATGTTAATGTTGGCTCTGTCCTTAAATATACATTATTTTCAGAATAATGTTTTTGTTTTTAATATACCATTATATACCATTGTCAGTGAACAAAAGTCACAAAGTACGAACTTGCTTTGGCAGTATGGTGCAACATAAAAACACATAAACATATAACATTTAAACTATGATAAAATGAAAATAATGACATGCATTAAAATAAGGTAAATAAAAAATTGACATTGATATACAAAATGTACAGTATAGGCAGAACAACAAGTAGATTAATTATAGTTGTTTAACATGACAATGACAGGTGTTATAAGGTGTTCATGAGTCAACGGTAGAAGGGAAGAAACTCATTGTGGCGAGAGGTTCTGGTCCAAATGGACTTTAGCAGGAATATATACACATGTGTGCACACACATACATACAAAAACAGTGGTTCCAAGTGTAGAGCCTTGTGGACCTTTTTGCCTGACCTTCAAGGAAAAGGATTCCATAACCCTCTAACTGAACCTGTAACAGCCTATATATCCCTATTGCAGTTAGGCCTACAAAAGTGATAAAGCTGTTGGGATGGTTGAGACTCAAGATGTAAGGTGTAGTACATTGAAGAATAGTCTGCGGAGTTTTGCTGTGAGCTAAACAGTGGTATTCAGTGTATGGAGCTGCTTTCTGGTGTAGGCTGACAGCTCGGTGAGTTAGGGCACAAAGCAGCCTTTATGTTAGCGAGGTTCCACCCAGTGACACAGCGAGCCTGAGAGGTAGAGGAGCCGGGGGGACTGGCTGGGAGGTGAGCTCTGTTACACAGCACAAAAGAGCACCTTCCCTCCAAAGCACACCGGTTCCACCATTGGCAGGAAGCTAGTGAAAATATGCTTGCCACAGGATTACCTCATTGGTAATCTTTGGTTTCCAATGGCCCCCTTCATTAATGTGCCCTATCCTGGATTTGTTTTTTCCTGCTTTTTTGTAAATAGTCTGTCCTGTGCTGAAACCTGACGGATGAGAGATTCATTTTCCCTATATTTCACACCTCTATTCTCTAGAACATGGGAGTCCAAACTATATTATTGAGGACACAATACAGACTAATTAAAGCCATTAAGTCACTGAAATGAAGGATCACCTATTTAGCTTCATGATATCAAAAAGTACAATTTGGCAGCATTCCTTTTTCAGTGTCAGTACAGCCAAGGAATCTATTAGAAGATTTGGATCCTTTTGATCTACCACATAATAACAACAAAAGGCAGATTCAAAAATATTAAGGATGATCTGATATGGATTTTTTTGAGTCAATACTGATATGCGATATTTATCTTGCTAATATGGCTGATTTGCCAATACCAATATATTAAGAGGTTAATGCTTAAACTCACAACTGAATTTGGGTTGCCAGTTTTTCTCTGTATGTAGACAGTCCAAGCCTTGTGTGAAAGCTCAGATTAACTGATTAATGACTGGCTGCAGGTACTGGGATTTAGGTAAGGATTCAGATCAGAGAGACTCATTTTAGGTTTAAGCCAACTGGATTTCAGCATTGAAACTGGCAACCCAAATGAAAGACTCATGTGAGGCTCATTCTGCTTTCTGATGGAAGGATCATCTTGGGAACCAACACCAAAAACGTAAATAAATGGGACATCATGTCTAATGTTTTTTTGTAATTAAGAATAAATCAGCATTAGAATTGTTTTCAGCAAAATCAATTTTTGGGGAAAAAAATTTAAAAAATAAATCCTGGCTTTCCAGAAAAATAAAGGTCACACAATGAAAAGTATAGTTAAAAGGCCTTTATTTAAATGGCCAAAGCTAACACGTATGGCAATGTAGAACTGCCAGTTCATACTTAAAAGACATCCCAACTGTTCATGACGAGGCATAGCAGTCACCAGACAGTCTGAGCAGAAAATAACCACCAAACTTCTGTTCTTTGCAGTGAGTCAATAGCCGGTGAGGGCGATCCACAGCTCCACTGAGCTGCCTAGCAGCCTTAGGGAGCTTGGGGATCACCTCTCTGCCTCTGTCAACTCAGTCTCAGAAAGGGGGAGCCTACCCCGCAGACAGCCTATCCAGTCTCATGCTTGGAGCCCTTCACCAGGAAGTTAGTGAAAATATGCTTGCCACAGGATTACCTCATTGGTAATCTTTGGTTTCCAATGGCCCCCTTCATTAATGTGCCCTATCCTGGATTTGTTTTTTCCTGCTTTTTTGTAAATAGTCTGTCCTGTGCTGAAACCTGACGGATGAGAGATTCATTTTCCCTATATTTCACACCTCTATTCTCTAGAACATGGGAGTCCAAACTATATTATTGAGGACACAATACAGACTAATTAAAGCCATTAAGTCACTGAAATGAAGGATCACCTATTTAGCTTCATGATATCAAAAAGTACAATTTGGCAGCATTCCTTTTTCAGTGTCAGTACAGCCAAGGAATCTATTAGAAGATTTGGATCCTTTTGATCTACCACATAATAACAACAAAAGGCAGATTCAAAAATATTAAGGATGATCTGATATGGATTTTTTTGAGTCAATACTGATATGCTATATTTATCTTGCTGCTATGACCGAAAATCGGTATTTGCCAATACCAATATATTAAGAGGTTAATGCTTAAACTCACAACTGAATTTGGGTTGCCAGTTTTTCTCTGTATGTAGACAGTCCAAGCCTTGTGTGAAAGCTCAGATTAACTGAAAAGATAAAGAAAAGATAAAATGGCCCTGACCTGTGGGTGCTGCCATTAGGCCAGTTAATACACAGCAATAATGTGTCCTACCACAACTATGCAGATGACACTCAGATCTGTGTCTCACTGGCAGCAGGTGGATATGGACCAGTGGATTCACTCTGCCACTGCATCCAACAGATCAGTGTGTGGATGCAAAACAACTTTCTCCAGCTAAACTCAAACAAGACATAGTCTTTGGCTTAGTGTCTAAACTGGCCCAGTCAAGAGAGCCTTTCACAAGCATTCTTGACTACTATAGTCTGATAGGCTCTATCTAGGAACCTGTTTGACGTAGCATCCACCTGCTCCACAAAAGAAAAAAAAAACCTGCATTTGATTTGAACATGTCTAGCTTGTATCGGGGGACACAGGTCAAGTTTATGAAATTTAAAAGCAAAAATTTACATACAGTTCCTTTAAGTTATAAGTTCACCAGTTTTCACTTTTGTTAAAAAAAGAAAAATACATTATATGGATTTATATATGGATTAATCTGGAATATAGCACAATCTGTGGCATGATTGTGTAAACATATAGCAATATTTTTTAACCTAACTGATCTCCAGGCAGACTGAATTATTCATTGCTGAACAAAATTTCAGTTACTCTGGGATGTTGAAAGAGTTCTAAATGCCAAGCTATGCCTCAGGAAACAGCAGAGTGATATCTTCTGTCACTTCTCAACACAACATAGATTACCATGAAACCATTTTGTGTTGCAGAAGATGGGCTTCAAATAAAACAAATCAATGTCTGTGCTCCTACTTTTCTATAACAAGGTGATTCCAACCTTAGGGTTGAATGTTTCTGACATGCATGTTTGTGATGAATGTGTTTTATATTTACAGTATATAAGTGGCCTTTGCCCGAGGTCAGGTGTACCAACATATGGAGTTAATATGATTAACTGACATTCAGGAGCAGGACCACACCTCAGCCTCCTTCCTTCCTCTCCAGCAAACCACAGCTCACCTTAACCACAACTCTAATTACCCAGAAGCCCCATTTATACAAGCATATCCAGGCAACACTGTCTGTCTCCGCTCTCTCGACCCCTCTCTCCCACCCTGTGTCTCTTGTTCATCTTTCAGCCCGAAGAGCTCACTATCTACAGAGAAGGAGAGAGAGACAGAGCCCCCATCCTGAGTCTCCACATCTATTCATATCATCAATAAATCTCTTTATCGTATACCATTGTTCTGTGGCATGGTTTTTGCTAGTGAAAGAGCAAATAGTAACATGCAACCCAATGGAAGGGCTGAAATGGTAAAAAAAAGAGAAATTATCAGAAGGATGAACTACTAGAATATTGTTCAATTGTAGTCCAAATGTGAATGAGAAGGGACGTGGAGAGGCATGCAGCCTAACACAGGAGTCATCTAGATCCCTCTGTAACCCCTAGGGGCCATGGGAAAAAATGACTTGCTATTTTCTTAGATGATTTGTTTCTGTTTTATATCCTCCAGAAGAAGAGTTATGTTACACAGGATAGCACAAGGATATGGTGTCAGCAAACTTGCATGATCTAGTAGTATATCTGGGGTGATTTTAAATGAATATGTGAAGAGCAGTGGTTTGAGTGAGTGGCAAACTCAGTGCAAGAGGCCCAATACCAGTCTGACACCACCATGAACTTGGGACAGCACAGTCACTGAGGCAGGGGGTGACATTGCTATGGCAACCACCGCACAAGGCCAATTCTGGACCCTACTTTAGACAGGGGGTCAGACTTGAACGAACCAAAGAAAGGGAAAAAAATGAATGAGAAGTTCAACCAATAAAGAATGAAGTGGAATGTTAGGGTATGGACAGCCATTGTTCAGAAAACATCCCAGGAACGCTCACAGAACCTATTTCATGCTTTCTTATTGCACTTTGAGATGGCTTTCCAAGAAATATAGCCTATCCTTTTATCACCCCTTCAAACATTTTTTTGTGTCACCAAACATTTGACATCCCTATGCAAGTGTAAAGTCCTTTCAGTACATTCAAGGTCACTCTATTCTGTATCATGTCTAACAAGAGATAAAATGGAAAATTTCAGTTTGCAGAAAAGTATAGTTGCCTGGCAACCAAAAGTGAAAACCATGCAGAGCAGAGGGGTCATTTAAGTTTCATTTTGTCTGTATAAAATCTCTGGAACTGAACTCTGTGAGGAAATTTATAGACACCATGTTGCAAAAATTTATGAAAAATGTTGAAGTTACCGTAAGGGAATTAAAATCCTGATTCTGTAGAAGAGAGCATTTATGCTGGGAAATATGCAACATAGAGACCTATGTTGTCAGTGCTGATAGAAAATGAGGTTTTAGTGTTTGGACAGATTGCTTTTAAGGACAGCTATGCAAACCAGATGCTGTGTAAGCCTATGTTTGTTTTTCTCTCTAAATGGATGTCTTTGAGTCAGGGGATTTGAGGGGAGCAACAGTGCACAATTTTGACCTTTGTCCCTTTGTTCCATTAGATAAATGTTACAGTGTGCTGAGTGATGGTGGAATCTGGCTGCCTTATGCCCTCTAGTGACAGAAAGCAGTGACTGTTTAGTCAGTGCATTGTGCAATAAACTTGTAGACAAAGAGATTTCTATTTTATTTTTCCTCTCTCTGTTATTCAAAGTGCAAACCAGCAAACAAAAACATTTAAAATGCAAGCCAATGTGGTTGCAAACTATGTAGGATGGAGCAGCTGCCTTCTTTGTGGAGCTGAAAACATTGTTGGAAAGGTTTGAGGCTTATGCAAAGTTTTTCTTGATGAAGTTGATGAGTCCATTGGTGGAGGAATCGTGAGATTGGACCTCTTTAGAATCCTGCAATTCAGGTTCAATCTTCTGAGCCAGTTGTTTGCCTAGCTGCACACTAAAAAGGTCAAACAGAATGTTAAAATGGAAAAGGATGATTAAGTTAAGTTCTGTACTGGCTAAGAGCTAAATATAAGATAACTATATGATTTTAACTTACCCCCACTGGTCAAAACTGTTAATCTCCCACATTACACCCTGAACAAAGATCTTGTGCTCATACAATGCTGCAACAGAGTAGGTTTCCACATATTTTTGACTTGTAAACTTCAAAATGTTGGTTTAGTGATTGCTTATGGTGGCTGGTGCTTACCTATAAGTGCTCCTAGGGTGTACGGGGTGAGTTTTTTGAAAATGATTGAATTTGTTGGTCGGTTTCCCTGAAATACCTGGATGAAAATTAAATCATGATCATTTTAATTTGTGAGGGAGCTCTAACATGGTATTCTTTGATGCCAATCCCTCACACTAATCACTAACATATGTTATTTAAGTTAGTCTAACACTACAAAAACTGGGACAACACTGAAGTTTTACTCACATGCTGAAAGATTATCTAGATATTTGATTCTTGTTTTACTCTACATTTCTCCTGACTAGTTTTATGATCAGATCTCACTACATATCCTTGCTTTTCTATTAATTATGTTACTTATAAAACCTTAAACCAAAAATGTATTTTACTAACTTTATGTGGTAAGATTTTTTCCAAATTCTCTCCACTGAGTCCACTGGCCTCCAGCTCCTTCCTGGCCTCTTCAGTGGTTTTGCCTCTCATCAGAGCCTCTGTTTGGGCAAGGAAGTTTGCCAACAGGATCTGTAAGTGATATATGAAGTGTGTATTAAAGGGAATGGAATACAAATGTATTTTCTAACATTTCTGACAACATAACTACCTTATGGTGCAGGCTGTTCCTGATTGGGTGCTGAGATTGAGCTGGGATCAAAAAGTCAGAGGGCACCATACGCGTTCCTAAAGTGAACAATTTGATACTGAGAAGAGTAAACAAGACTCTCTTTCTCTCTATCACTCCTTTTCCCCCCTTCTCTTTTGCCCCCTCTCTCAAAACACTTACAAATGGAAAGCTTTGTCTTGAAATTCATTATTACCTGCAGTGTCGGTTTAAAGTGGATAAATGTTGTTATGATTACCCTGATGGATAAGCTGATAAAAGGCATGCTGTCCATTGGTACCAGGTTCTCCCCACACTATGGGTCCAGTGTGGTAGTTGACACGAGCCCCATGGTTAGTTATGTACTTCCCATTGGACTCCATGTCTCCCTAATGAATGCAATTTACATGTCACACTTTCAATACACATTTCCTTTTATTAAAATTCAGCATGCTACAAACCTGTTGGAAGTATGCAGTGAAGCGGTGCATGTATTGGTCATAGGGCAACATGGCATGAGTCTCAGCATGGAAAAAGTTGATGTACCAGATTCCCAACAAAGCCAGAAGGACCGGGGCATTCTTATTGAGAGGAGCAGTACGGAAGTGGTTATCCTGAAGGTGAGACAGAAAATCAGTAACCAACAGAAAATAGGATTTACTCTGGTAAAACTCTACATTTGTTCTTACCATCCAGTGAGCTCCCGACAGAAGCTTCTCGAAGTTTTCAAAACCTGTTAATGACAGATAATAATTTCAGTTTAGTAATTTATAAATACTCTAAGAATCTTTTAAAAACTTATGTTATTATTTATGTGTCTTATTTGTGTAAGTATATTGTGTACATTGTCACTTACCAATATGGAGAGCAATGGACAAACCAATTGCTGACCATAAAGAAAAACGACCACCAACCCACTAAAAAAAAACAAAGAAAAAAAAAACAAAACAAAACAAAAAAAAAACCCAAAACAGAATAGTCATATTTTGTCAATGAATAAGAAAACAATCTCATAGTCTGCATCTATAACTGCTCATTAGGTTATGTTCACAATGCACAATTAGATGAATTACTAACTTGTTTGTGGAAAATTCACAAACATTGAACCTTGACATTTTGGTTAGGTAGGAGTCGACAAAGTTACCATGAACCTAATACCTTACACACTTTAACTGACAAACATTGTACAGTACGTGCATGAATGTGGATAGGACTAGTCAATACAGAGGTATCAGCCATAAATTAGGGTAGAACATTAAGCATTCTGGCATTTTAACAGCAAATTCTAACATAGAATACCAACATAGATGTCCCCCATCTCAATTTAAAAGGACAGGCTCTTTTGAATTTTGTGACATCATATAAATACAACCTTGTAAATATATAAATTAAATAATGTAATGTAATTATTATAATATAAAACAATATTCTTATATTCTCTGCATAACTATGTATTATCTTTTAACATTATAACTACATGTACTTTGGTGACCTTTGATGCAACCTAGCCTTTACAGTAACCTGTGCAAGAGAGAAGGTCACTCCCAATAATAACTGTGCACTGCAAGTGTGTACCCAGCAGCTGCTAGCCAATGACTCTGTTCCACCGACTTCGGAGGTCATAAGTCAGGGCTATTTTTAGCATGAATGTGGATTCGTAACAGAGGGGATATGCAGCAAGTCTGCTGTATTACGGAGCACTCACGTCCCAGAACTCGAACATGTTTTCAGTGTCGATGCCGAAATCCTTCACTTTGGGCTAAGGACAAACACGAAATAAAACAATGAGCTGTGATTACATAAAAGCCCAAAGGTGTACAATAACTATAATAGCTTACAGCATTTGTAGACAGAGCCACAAAGTGCTTGGCAACGGCAGCTTTCTATGGAATGACCGAAAAAAATTTTAGACATAAGATTTCGTGAATTTAGTTGCATTCTTTTAAAAATACTCACATCTTTGGCATGTTCAAGGAACCATGCTTTTGCAGACTCAGCATTAGTAATGGTCTCCTGTGTGGTGAATGTCTGAATAAAAGTACAATTATTATTTAAAATTGACAAATTAAACTGACATTTTGACACAAAA
This sequence comes from Periophthalmodon schlosseri, assembly GCA_000787095.1. NCBI lineage: Eukaryota > Metazoa > Chordata > Actinopteri > Gobiiformes > Gobiidae > Periophthalmodon > Periophthalmodon schlosseri. Next base: position 110,153 of record KN473562.1, read on the forward strand.
GTGTCAAATCTAACGGTGAAAATGGTTTTGAAAGACCCTAAAGCCATGCAGCAAACTGAACTTCAGGTGTACCTTGGATGCAATGATGAAAAGGGTAGTCTCCGCATTGAGCTGAGCCAGTGTTTTGGCAATATGTGTCCCATCAATGTTGGACACAAACCACACTCGTGGACCATCTTTTGCATAAGGCTTGAGCGCCTCAGTCACCATGAGTGGACCCTATAACACAGAAGGCAATTATTCTTTATATCATGGCATGTGAAAAAGAAACAATTAGCATAAATGGACTTACAAGGTCAGATCCTCCAATCCCAATGTTTACAACATCTGTGATGGTCTTTCCAGTGTAGCCTTTCCACTGTCCGCTACGAACTCTCTGTGAGAGAAACCCATGACCATAATACACTATTTATTTAAATGTAAGTAGAATGCTTTATAATCTGACAATGCACTGAGTATTTTTCTCTTACATGACAGAAGCCCTTCATCTTCTCCAAAACTTTGTTCACTTCTGGCATCACATCTTTACCATCGACCATGATGGGCTTGTTGCTGCGGTTCCTCAAAGCCACATGGAGCACAGCACGCTCCTGTACCCCGACAAGATAATTTTAACACATCAAACTAAACAGTAGATTTTACTAAAATGTTACCCCTTTGTTAAAGTTTGTGTTCAAAACCAGCTGACTACCTCTGTGAAGTTGATCCTCTCACCGGTGAACATCTTCTCCCGAGCAGCTTCAATTCCTCGTGACTGACCCTATAATCAAGATTCATTTTAAAAAGCCGTTACAGTTAAGCCAGCAAAACATTGTTGAGTTAGCTGAAAAAATGAACATACCAGATCAATCAACATTTTCATAACTTCATCTGTGATCAGATTCTTAGAGTAATCAAGAAGAATGTCCCCATCTTGTGTGTTCAGTGTTAAGCTGCTCAAACACAGACAGAAACAATAATACTACCCTACTGTTTTGTAGACTACTGAGGATATGTTGATAGTGTCAGTGTGTGCAGTTATTTTACAACCATGGTAAAGAGTAAATACAGTAAATACCTGAACTTGTTGAACCTCTCTTTGTCACTCTCAAACAAGTGCCTCATGTTGAGGCTGAGTGCATGAGCGGTGTACCAGTCTTGCAGTTTGTGGAAGTTTGGGTCGTGCGTGAGCCCCATGATGACACTACAGTCTTGCTTGCTGTGCTCCAAAATCCAGACTGAGTAGTGCAGAGTTGGATAGGGAAATGTTTATGAAGGGCATTCAGACTGGATCCTTCGGTGCCCCTCCTACAAGAGACACACAACCCAAGTGCTGGGCAATGAATCAAAGCCTAACCTACTATAACCACAGGGCAATTCAAAACCAATTTTTTAATGTAACTGTAGTATGTGATAGAAAATGTGCTAAATTCAGTATAATACCAATCCTAAAATGTGTGTTAACTTCTAAGTTTACCAAAAACTAATAGGTTAGTAGTAGCTATTAGTTTAGTTAGTAATAGTAACTGTAATTGATAAGTAAACAGTTATTAATGATATAAAAAGTAATTAAATTCCCATTTTACAACATTTCATGGGGCCTAAATCTTGTTTTTTTTGTGGAATGAAATGATGTCTTATTACGACCTCTAGTGATTGTTACAAAGAATTACAGTTTACCTGCAGCGTGTAATAGTTTCTATTTGACACTAGAGGGCACACACAGGCTGATGAGTCTAGATCTGAAGCCCTAATCTATCACAACGTTATCTAAAAACATCATGTTCCACTAACGAGTTAACTAAATTTGATGCAGGAGTTTAGTAAGAAAAGAAGAAGAAAGGGCGAAATAGAAAGATGTATGGATGCAAAGCATAACACATGTATCTTCTGTACGACACAGATTATTTGTGTGAATATTCTTACAGAGAACCTGTATTTCATGTTTGTTTCCTCCCATGCCGTAGGTTTACTGCGAAGGGGTCGCCGGATGTGTTGATCTTTCAATGACGCCATCTTAACTGTGGTCAGAGACGGGGATACGCTGTCAAGAGAGGGTGGATGCCTAGAGCTGGTAAGCGACGTTCCTAGTAACTTAAACGTGAACATTTTTCTGGTTTGTTGCATTTACCGTCTTTGCTTGCGGTGGCCGTGGTGATCACCGAACGGGTTCCGTCGTTAGTTGCCACTGGGCCGCTTACGTTTTCTGGGGCTCTCGCTACGTTTATAGCCGTGTCGCAGAGAGCTAGCTGAGCAGCTACCGTTAGCATACGTAGCTCTGCAGCCTGTAGCTTGTTCATCAGCGAAAACAGACAGATGCATCCCTCATCACACCCACTGGTCACTCAATTGCGTATTTTCACATGTATGTAACTGTTATACTATATTGACAGTGATCGCCAATGTTACTCGGTCTACGCACGCTTCCATCGCATGATTTTTGTTCTGATATATTTAGCAGCTGGAAACGACTGTCCGCCTCTTAAAGTAAAGGGCGAGCATTCCTGTTTTTCCTTATTCAAATGACAGTGCTTCTTTGGGTGTACGGTATACAATACCGCAAGTGGGACTTAAATGCAATTGGCTTTGAAAATGGGTTAATGGGCTTTAGGTGTTAGATGCGTCGACCCGAGACTGTCCGATAGCCTACTCGACGCTAATAGTTTGTTCACCTTAAAGACCACATCGTTTACTTAATTGCACGGCAAGCCAAAGTGAGAGATAAATAAATGTGTCAACCTGCCTCCTAACCTGTAACCGCCGTGTTCAGTCGTGATTATAAACCCACCAACATTCGGAATCTCCCTGTGATTACTTGGAAATGAAACATGTAGGGTTAAATGCCTTAACATTTCTTAGTATGCCTTTACTATCACATCGGGAAAACCGCTTCCACGCCGCCAAACAATCAGGGCGTTAAGAGCTGTATTTACAGTAGCTGCGACATACCGTTCCTATTTCTCCTAGGAGTTTCGGTGAAACCGTACAACTGCGCTTGCGGGAATTCTCCCACATCTTCCCACTGAATAATGACCATAATATTTAACTTCACTTGTGTTGTTATTTTTGTTTTTTACCAACTGCCTAGTGTGTAGTAATGGTAAGTTGCAAGCACTGGATGTCTGTTGCATTTCTAAGTGATGGCCCCAGAATAGGAGTGCTGTTTGATAACATATAGAGCAGCATCAGGTTCCTACTATAGATAGAGGTGTTGTAATCTAATCTCTTGTCCTTTTCAAAGAAATAATGCCTAGTTCTAGTGAAAACTATTTACACATACACCATACTATGTACTTATTTGAAGTTATCATTTTGCTTTGTTTACATCCAACAGTGTTACCTATCATTATGGCCATTAACACCAGGAGTTAGTTGTATTCATTTAGGCATTCACTGTCTAGTTAGGAAGTTTCTCTTTTGGAATTTGGCTCAGTGTGTTTACTGTTGAGGTTTGTTCTTGTAATTGTAGCAGAAGCCAGTCAGAGGCCACCAGTATCATGTTCAGCAAGTATCTTTTATGTAATGAGACAATGGTAGTGACAGTCTTATTGTCTGGTCTTTAGCAGAATAGTTTAACAAAATCACCCAACACACAAGGCCATATTTGGAATTTGGAGTGATAGTTCTGCAAATGATATGGCAATAATTTGAAACTTAATGTAAGGCTTGAAGATGTTTTTGCATTTACTCTCATTTGTGGTACATTAGAGAAATTCCCTTACTAGCACAATTCATTCACGCAGTAGGTTTTTGAAACACTTCTAAAACTATTGAGAGCGTCTATAGCAGTTACACTGAAACAACTCACGCTGTGCTCTGCAGATTACTTCCATTTCAATGTCTTGTGTTCATCAGCTGTTTCACTGCAGTTATTAGCTCAGCACAGTTTGTCAGTGCTCTGTCAGTTTTTGTCAACACATGACCTGCTCAGGATGCATGTGTGAGGAAATCCATGCAAAGTCACAAGACGTGTGTTTGTGCTCCCTTTGGGTGGAGTGGAGTACCTCCAGCCTGCACAGTCCCGACTGATAGTTCCTTTCAACAAAAGAGCTTTCATTCTTTGAATCATACACACAAGCATCACACAGGGACTTGTGCCGGGGGGTGGGGTTAAACAGTCCGTGGTATTATTAGGATTAGGAATTTCTGCAATTTCTCAAGCAAGTCCACTCTATTTCCAAACTGTTCATCTATAAAACTGTAAGTTTGTAACACTGGGTTTTGTGTACTCTAAAATAAACTTGACAAACTTGCTCATTTAGCACATGTCTGGAAGTCTTGTATAGAATCAATATGATTAATTATTCAGACTTTTACAAATACTTTTGAGAAGCTTAACATAGGTTGTTTACTTCTATTAAGTTGTGGACAAAAAGCATGAGTGCATTGAGGATGCGCCTCTGGTAATCACTTTCTGGATTCGATGCGATACATGATAGATGGCTCACGATATGATAATTTCACAATATGTTGATGCATGCAGCAATTGATTTATCACTATTTTTTAAAGAACCAATAACAACAGTATTACTTTGTCTTTTCCTGCGCAAAGTTAACAATGGATATGTCAAATATATTGCATTAACAAGTTTCCTTCCACTAAACAATCAAAATAATTGTAGCACTCACATAAAATAACTTTTGTAAAAGATACCAAAAAAAAGTAAGAGTGTACGGAGGCAATTATTGGTTATTGGTAGTAGTATTCAGTTATTCCCGACTGTAGTACATTGTACACATGATGCTCAGTGTACAAAGGCGAGTCACATCTGTCAACATCTAGAATGCGAGAGGGGTAGGAGTTTATAAGTTTACACTTCTTCCTACTCTGATTTGAGCATAATTGTACTACTTCACAATGTATACCACAATATTTAATGTTGCTATCATAATATTTAAAGCTGCTCAAATAAATTGACTGAACTGATATCTATACAGCAGCCCACAATAATGACACTGTATCACCAAATTTAGTATCATGATATTTCGATATTTTTGCACACCCCTATACTCGAGTAGAAACTACATCATCTGCTTGCAAATGTGAGAGTTTGGAATGCCCATTCAACTGTAGCTGCTAGCACTGAAGCTGGCTATTGGCAAGAAAAGCATTTTAGCAGAGGCGAGTTGAACAATAATGATTAGAATGATCGTGCTGTAAATGGACTTTAAAAACATACGGGAGCACTTACCTTAAAAACAGTGCTGTTCTATCCATGTGTTTGTAGTGATGGCAATTTTATTACAATAATGCTCAGAACTTTCCTGGGATCCAGAATACACACTTCTTCACTACTTTATGAAGATGTGAGTCTGTTCACTGGTGAATATTCCAGTTTTCAAAAGGGTGGAATTGACAGGTGGATTCGCCAGCCAGGGGCACGCATGGTCCATTGTATTGGAAAAATTACTAAGTAAGGGAGTACTGTAATCACATTACTTTTTTAGTAACGTAGTAATGTAACTAGTTACAATCAATTTTGTAATTAGATTACAGTTACTTACCCTAGTAACTTGTAGCTTTTCCTTGCCAAAAATGTAAGTAATTCACAGAACTGTGTCGCATAACAGTAAAAAAGATAAACAGGAGCATGGGATGTCATCTTCTGGTGTCAGACGCAAATCAGCTGTGAGCCAAGGCAACACAAATACTGGTTTATGGAGGACTGTACCTCTGCTTCATATTAGGTTCTTTAGTAGAAAGCGTCATTAGTTTGTAAAATTCAGGCTTTTTATAAGATGGTTTCTGAGCTGTATGTTTCCTTTTTTCAAAGTAACTTATAGTAATCAAATTACTTTTGAAATAAAGTAATCAGAGTAGTAATTAGATTACTACTCTCAGTAGTCAGTACTCAGTACTCAGTAGTCAGTAATCAGATTTGTTTTCCAAAGTAATCTGACCAACACTGTTCATTTCACATGCGTCACTGAAAAAAACAAATCTGATTGCACGATCACGTTTGGCCAGGCTTGAGAGCATGGGGACAAGACTGATACCTGCAAAAAATACAGAGATATCATTCTGGATTTTCCAGGCAAGCTCAGAACAAGTTTGGGGATGGTTTATGAACCAACATTGCAGAACACTTACGATCACATCCATGACAATCTGAGCACTCAAATAAAACTTTAAATACTAAACAGGATTAATGAAACAAGTGTGAGTGAAGCAAAATAGTACTCAAGGTATTTTGAGGGAGATGCATGATTTAAAAGCCTAATAAAAGACAATAAGGTCTTGTGGATGAGGACTATAGAGCCCAGAAGCATGGGAACTCTGGGCCCTGTCTCCTGGGAAACTAGTTGAGCTTGAGTTTGTGGTCAGCTATTTGCCCTTCAGTTACATGTTCCCACTGTGTTGCAGGAGCCTTATCCTCTTATGATCAAGCTAAACTGAGAATAATGAGGTGCAAACAAAAACACATCGCTTTTAATAAAGCTGTTTCTTTACTTGCAGTCAGAGTTGAGCACACTGTGCTGTCTATTACTCACTACCGCCACAGAAAGGTGTCAGTTATATTTGGGGACAGTAGTCCAGATCATTAGGTTAATCTCTAATCATTATTATTCAGGTCACATTATAATCCTAAGAGCTAAAACATAATGATTGTAACTTAAGTTGTGATAGAGAAATCTGCACCTATAGAGTCATCAGTGATATTGGAGAGGTTTCCTGGTATCGGCCCAATATTGAAATTTTAGCTAATATTTGGCTTTTTTTTGTGTATCAGCTTTGTCTTTTTGAACAGACTGATGAGTGGAAATGGAAGTGCAATTAGGTTAAAACTATGGTTGTATGTTTACACAATCATGCAATGATGCAAGAGATAATGCAGTTATTTCCCAGGTAAACCTTGTTGAAAAAGTTAATTTGTGAATTTTATTATAACATATATAATTTGTAGGCTTTGGGCTTTTCTTTCATTTTAAAACATTTTGTTAAGATGTGCATTTGATTGTGGACACGTGGCAAAAAGTATTGGAGTTTATATTGCTGCAAGTGTGAAGAACTATAGTTTATTTTCTCCATTATTTCACCCACTCCCCTCGTGGCACACACTCTTGTGTGCAAATGCAAAATACAGAAGTACATGCACACATGCAGGACCATAACAGCCTTCATGAATGAAGCTGATGCAAAGCCTTTCTTCACAGCTTTAACTTGTTGATACCCGGTGATTGGGCTCTGAACACGTCCTATTGTCCTCTACAGTACTGAGCTCACTCTGTTTGCTGACTGTACAAAACTGAGTCACGTATGTTGTGCAGAAGCTCTGATTAAAATGTCTACTCCAGTGACATTTATACCTGAGCTCAGCTATCATTGGGATTCTGCTGCTGATTCTTATGTACATGATTTTTTTTCTGTTAATTTCAGAAACGCCTCTTGTTTAAGACAAGTGCACATTGACAGTGTTTTATCTTTCATAGAAACAATGTTTGAATATGGAAAGTAGTCTTGTAGCTTCTTGAGCGTCTTTCAAAGTTGGGCATTAGAGGTTAGTTTTATATCGCTTGTCGAGCTATAACTATAATAACTACAATAATTATATTGAAATATTAATTGCAAAGTAATTGCGAGTAACAACAATACCAATATAATTATCAAAATTGCTAACATGTTACGGATTTTAATGTTATGATAGTTTTAATTTTATAAGTTTCATCTTTTAAACAACTATTAAAGCATAGTACCTATAAGTGAAAACAACAAAAATCATTAGCAGGTTTTTTCCTGTACAATCTGCAGGTAAAATGGCAATTATCTTTTTTTGGAGATTATCGCAATTTAAACTATTATTGTCTACCCTTTTTTATTGCTGTAAACAATGTTGTCCCATTCCTAGATACATATAATACAGAATTATAAAGCATAAAGTAAATCTTGCTATGTTCTGTTGGAGGTCTAAGGTAACCTGATACTGATAATTGATATCTTATGGTTATATAGCCAAAGTTTGTGTTTTAGTGTGCCTTCCCAACATTGCACAGCTGCATGCGTGAACTGGAGTGTTTTTCTCCTGCGGGCTGGTATGATCTGACCAGACCCTCCACAATACACCCCTTGTGTGAGTATGAGCGCTGCCTGGCTCAGCTCCTGTCACACAGTTGCTCACAGCACTTGTCCCATCATTTGGGCTGACCCTCTTGACCTGTCTGTGAATCTGTCGCCCCACTCAAGCTCAAGGCAGTACCTCCTCCGTTTTGCTCTGATCAGACTAACTATAACATTTAATGGTCTGTTTTTATTATGTATGTTATGTTAGTTACTTTATTGTCCACACAGAGAAATTTGTTTTGAAATTTTAGATTTAAAAAGGAATGCCATTTCACAGGATGCACATACATCACATCACAACACAACACAGAGAAGACATAATACAAGCATAATTCATACAGTATATGAGTATATGCCATTAATATATTTTTGAAGTTGTACATTTTTTATTCATTTGTGGTTGCTTTGTAACCATTTTTTTTCTGATGCCTTTTTGAGTTCACACTAAAGCCCTTTTTACAAATATGCACTTTCAGATGGATCACAGCCTGCTCAGATGCGAAGCGCTACATTATTTGTATGTAGTCACTCTCATTATTCCCATCTGGAGGTTGTTGTCGGTTGTTTGTCCAGGGGAAGAGTGACTCGGTGTGCAGCCGCCTCTGGTGCTAAAGTTCTGTGCATTCCACCACAATAAGTATAACTGGCGATATACGTAAGGTGGCTTAATGTTTGTAGTTGGGCTATAGGTGTTGCGTTCACTCCTCATGTCTTATCTCTTTCATTATTTAATTTTTAGCTTCTGCAGTCACTCAATCAGCTGCAGTTCACACTCAATTGTATCGTGATAATTCCAAATTTATTATCTCACCAGTGATATGATCTAACCCAGCCCAGTAGTGTGAAGAACTAGTTTCTTTGTTAGCTGTGAGTTGGTTGCCATTGCACTGATACGTCATCTTCTCCCACCCCACTCCCATGTGCAACATGCTCCTCCTGTGTGCAAATGCAAAATGCAGAGTTTATTGACACGTATGTATTGCACCGAGTAGGAAAAGAGGCCGAGACAGCACCCATAGATCTCCTGGGTTTGCTGTTTGTAAAGGACTCAAGAAACTTCCAGAGGAAGGAATTCCTGTGCTTCATTGGCAACAGATGTAGGAGCACGATTATTCCCCTTTTGAGCTGAACTCCTCAGAGTGTCTAAAAACAGTGGCTGTAGACTGAACGGCAGCTGTTTAGGCCATGGAGGCCGAAATAGACTTCACGAGAGACTAATACTGGTCCAGGACTGTGGCTTCAGCAGCAAAAGGCCTGTGGCTCGCACAGTGGTGCACAGATAAGAGGCTGTCAGCACGACTGACCGGCAGCTGTCCTGTCTGTATGCGGGGCTGACTAATATCACTTTTTCAGACTTTTTCATGCTTGTTGGCCTCAGAGATCCAATTTCAGCAGAACAAAAACAAGACTGTGATAATGAATTTACTACAATCAACACAGAAGTTTATGTAATAAGACGTGTTGAGAGTTGAGAAACAAAGATTTTAATTAAAAAGGCAGCAAAAAGAGCAGATAAAAATTCTAGCATGTGCAGTGCAATCTTAAAAAAAATAAGGGTATAAGGGTATAATATGGAGATTTTGTTGTTGGCAGAGGACATTCCATTATTAATTATAAAATTTTTATATAATTGCAAACTAGAGTTAGCAATTGTCTAATAAAATTACAATTTTGATTCGATTGTGATATACTATGGAGCCCTACTATTAGATGATATTTCTACTCATTTGTGTTTAATTTTACTCAACCCTGACATTTACAGGCACATTTTAGCATATTTCTGATATTAACCCATAATTCTGTTTCTGTGTGAATATTGTCATCAAGACTTTTCTGGTCATGTTGCCACTTGCCAAAGTTGTGCATGTGCACAGACAGGTACATCACACTTGGCTGTGTGATTTACAACACACGAGCATAGGCCCTCAGTTTTTGTCACTGGCGACAGGGAGCTTGCTCCAGGAAACCTAAGCCCCATCTTGTTGAATCAGAGCAGCTGACATGTGCGGTGAGTGAGGAAGCAGAGCTAACATTAGCACTGAGCTCCGTGTTAGAGGAGGAACAGAGGAAGCTGGCAAAAGGCCAGTCCTTCCGCAGGGAGGACTCTGCATCACATGCATTTGTTTGGGTGCAATCTCTAATACTGGAGGCTGGCAGCCAATGGAGTTCCCTTGTTAATATTGATGCCATGTCGACCTCACTTGGGCAAATCACTTGCGATTTCAAATACTGGAATTGGACATTTCATTCAGTTTATTTTTGTACAGCCCAAAATCACGTTAGAAAGTCAAGTTAGAAAATCAAACAGTGAAACAGTGTCTGGTCAGTAATGGACAAGCAGATTAACCAACTTTTACAGGAAACAAGCAAATGGATGTTCCAGGGCAATCCAGACCCTCCCTCTTGGAAAAAAAAACAGTGCGAAAATGAGACCTCGAGGAGAACCCCAGTGAAGGAGACAAGAATTTGCAGATGAAAAAAAAAAAATGTTTTGTGTCATCATAGCCAATCCACAATGTCCTATTTTGTCCTCTCAAAATGTAGCCTAGGAAAAGGCAACAATTCAATCTAGTGCTACCATCATTGCATTGTCTCTTTCAAATATTGAGTTATTGACTAATAAACCTATCAACAAGGTTTGTTTTGATAAATTAAGGTCTTTAGACCCCCATTTTTGTCAGGCTTAGACAAATGCCCATTTTCTGACTCACCTGCAAGTCATGAGCCAAAAAAGCATCACTATGGAACGCAACAATAAAGGAGACATCTCTTGAAAGCAGACTTGAGCTCTTAATCATGCTACTATTGCATTGTCAAAAATATGGAGTTTAACTTTGCTTAATTCAAAAAGGTTTCAGGAGTCCTGTTTACTAGGCCCCCTTTCCCAGAGCACCTAGAAAACACTCTTGTTTCAATTTTATTTACCCAATTGTATTTAGCCCAAAAAACATCACCGGAATTGTAAGCATTTTGGCATTCAAATGGCGTTCACTAGGAATGTGAATGCATGGATATATTAGTATACCAGTCCCTATGGGGATGGCTGCTCAGGTGAAGGGTAAGGCATATTTTATTGGTTCCTGTTGTGAAATTTGTCAGCTGCATTTAACCCATCCGTCAATGCTGCAGTGGAGCTCCTTGGCACTAGTGATGTTACGGTTTTAATTCAGTCTCAAACAGTTTGAAGGAAAGGGGAACTGTAGTTCCCTCTCTTGCTCTCACCACTGCCTGCTTACTGTGGAGGTGCACTGCATGGGCTTAGGAACAAAGTAAATGTGAATGAAAACAGACACTGGTAATTAGGGGTGGGCGATATTGACAAAA
>JACM01072951.1:0-13172 GCA_000787095.1 Periophthalmodon schlosseri
TGGATGGATGGAAACTCCAGTCTTCTTATCAACTCTTTGAGTTTTTTTGTGATATGGTTACATTGTTGGTTAGCAAAATATTTATTTCGATATATTTTTGAGGATATATTCTTAAGTCCTCCAGACCTCACACCTCCTCCACCCTCATTGCTTCTTCTCCCTCATTCTTCCCTTTTAGTCCTGCAGACATTGCCCAGTTTAAAAGCTAATTTGGATTATGGTTGTAGGAAGAGTTTTGATGTTTTGTCCCACTTTATCAACTCTAGACAAAACTATTTTACAAAAACATAAATCACATTAGTACACATATATAGTCCATTGTAAACATCCTCACCTGCTGATTTCTCTGTGTTCTTCTTAGATACCTGGGCATCACCAAACCCCTGACCTACCCGGTGCGTCAGAATGGCTGCTGCATGGCCAAGATGATCCTGTCGGTGTGGCTCCTGTCGGCATCCATCACCCTGCCGCCCCTGTTCGGCTGGGCACAGAACGTCAACGATGGCCACGTCTGCCTCATCAGCCAGGACTTTGGCTACACCGTCTACTCCACCGCGGTCGCCTTCTACATCCCCATGTCCGTAATGCTAATCATGTACTACCGCATTTACCGCGCTGCCAAGCTAAGCGCCGCCAAACACACCATCACCGGCTTCCCCAGGGACTGCGACTCTGCGACCTCCCGCGGTGCCAAAACGGGCAGCGACTCACAGCACGCGGAGTCCGGAGAGACCGCGAGCGTGGAGGGGACCGAGGTGGGTCGCGAAGACGAAGGAGATGTAGACGATGAAGAGGAGGAAAGCTTGGACTGTGTGTCGGCGGCTTTGAAACTCCAGCGCGAAGTGGAGGAAGAGTGCACCAACCGCGTGTCACGACTGCTGAAGAGTGGAGAGCACCACCAACGTCGCAAAAGGAAGAACCAGTCCATCTTCAAACGCGAGCAAAAAGCGGCCGCCACGCTGGGCATCGTGGTGGGGGCGTTCACCTTCTGCTGGCTTCCCTTCTTCATCGTATCCACCGCGCGGCCCTTCGTGTGCGGGGTGGAGTGCAGCTGCGTGCCCCTGTGGCTGGAGAGGACCCTGCTCTGGTTAGGCTACGCCAACTCACTCATCAACCCGTTCATCTATGCCTTCTTCAACCGCGACCTGAGGACCACCTACAGTAACCTCCTGAGGTGCCGGTACCGGAACATCAACCGCAAGCTGTCGGCGGCCGGCATGCACGAGGCGCTCAAGCTGGTGGAGAAGCCTGAGTCTGAGGTGTAGTGGCCAGGGGTTCTGATCAGGAAAAGTGGGGGGATACAGCTAGAAAGTAGGTTCAAATTTCAAAAAGAAGCTTGAACTAGTATGGTGTAGGAAGGATCCATACCAAAATAACCCAAACAGCTTTTCTTGCCGGTTGGTACAGTTCGATTTCACCCTTCAAAAGGCTAAAACTCAAGGTACTCGTGATCCGGGTCGGGTGCAGGCCAAACTGACTGAGGGAGCATCAGGGTTTCAAAGGGGTGCAAAGACAAAACACTTTAATTAGTTTACGTGCCTAAAATGAGGCTGCAAACGCTTTTAGATGAGGTCGCAATGCACCCTTTTGCACTCCTGTAAACCGGGGTCTGCTCGTGATCACAAAACTATAACCAAACATCTAGTGAAGAGTCCATAAAGTCCCACTGCGTAACTTTTTCTGCATTCTTCCACAGTGGGGTTTTAACTTACATCAACTCAAAAGCTCACAGGGGTGGAAAGAGAGTTGAAAATGGCATGGTTAATAATGTTCTCAATTAGAAGTACACTACTGCCACCAAAATTGTACTTAAGTGAAATGAAAAAGTATGCATGAAAAGTACTAGTTACTTTTTCACAATTTTAGAAGCATTTTAGATTATAATTTTATACAAAACTGGATGAATTAAAACAAGTTAGACAGAATTTTGTTGCTTTAAACCACAATCTGCATATTCTCGGAGCTCCAGCCAATCAGAGCTGGCGATACAGTGCTCTTATGTGTGTTTGTCGGATGAGAAATGAGCAGATGACGAGGTGAGGCAGCTGTGAATTAAGATTTGTACAGCACCTACAATTAGTCCTACAAGTTTAGAATTATACTCGATTACAAGTACAAGTACAAGTTCATGTTCATAAATCTACTCAAAAAAGTACAATTACCCCAAAGATCTACCCAATTACAGTAACATGAGTATTTGTAAGGAGCCAACCCTGAAAGCTGATGGATACTGTCTTATCTGGCAACACAGTCACAGGTGACAGCCATATTGTTTGTCACCTGCCGCTGTGTATATAAGTCTGAAGACAACCAGTCTTTATAAAAGCTTCCAACTGAAGAACTTGGTCAAAGAAAATAATGAACGAAATCCAGGGAACCTAATAAAATGTTTTAGTATTATGTTATGAGTCAGGTCTGTGGAGAGGCAAGCCAGCTCACAGTAAGGATGCTTGTTCTTCAAGGTAATTTGGAGCCATTCAGAACAACTGTAAAATATTTTTGTAGATTCATCATTCGCAGTGGGGTTTTACATAAATCCTTGGGCTTGAAGTACGTTGTATTAGTATTGTATTTTGGTATGAATCCATCCCAAGACAGGAAATACTGACTATGGGTTAGTGAAGTCTGTAGACCTACTGGACTGGAACCAAGAATGACATTTGATGCAAGAATTTCAAAAGCTGCTTCATGAACTAGAACTGTTACCACCAAAATGGACAGGTGACATTTTGATCGATTTGCACATGAAAATTCTCTGAAACTGTTGAACTTAAAGAACATTCTGAAACATTCCTTACAACATGGAAAACTTCTTGCCGAAATCCAAAGTTGTCGGATCTCGACTTTTAAGGACTCCCATTAACGATGTACTTTTCCTGCAAAGTCGATGACAAGGTACTTTGCAGTGTGTAAAAAGTTGACTCATTGTAAATGTGTAAAATACTGTAATATTTATAGCTGGGTTTTCTGTGTACGGCACCGCTTTCTAACTTTTGGAGATAACTTTTTGTGGTTTATCACTTTGTGCGGAATGTGCCAATATTAGAGTCCCCCCTTTCACCTTCTGCATAAACTTTTATTCATCTAATGATTTTGGGAGATGAGGCAGCTCACTAAAAACAAGATGGAATGGTTTTGTAATCAGAGGCTGACGGAGTTATTAGGAGATGAAATGTGAAATCGATAATCCGCAGAAGTCCGTGTTGGTGCTGTTTTGGGATTTTAATTTCACGTTTCCACAGGAGAGTAACGGTGGCGTTGAGGTTGAGGTTGAGGTTAGGCTGAGTCATTCAATTCTAATGATCAAACAAGGTACAAAGAGTGGATTGGAGAGAGGACCTTGAAACAGCGCTCGCCCATCAAACCAAACACTGGCGGTTGAAACCTCGCTTGGAATAATAATCGTTGCTGTGTCCTTGGGCAAGACACCTTCTGCTCTCAAAATTATGTTCTTTGGATGATGTTTTGAACCGCCGAACTTCTGATTCGTGGGCGTAATACTCCCATACTCTTCCACAATAATTTGATACTAGAGGTGTAACGATCAGAGGTGGGTAGTACTCGCATACTTATATTTACTCAGTTACATTTACTTGAGTAACCTTTTAAAGAAGAACTTTTCTAGCAGTATACTTTTACTCCTACTTGATACTTGACTTTATAGTGAGGTAACAGTTCTCTTACTTGAGTAAAAGTTGTGGTTCCTCTTCACACTGTGAGTGAGTCTAAAGTGACTTGAGCTTTATGTCGACAATATGAAATAATTTGAACATTTGTGTTTCTTGCAGCTCCTTCAGATATGATTTAGTTTGGCTCATTTTTTACTCTTACTTGAGTAATATTATTGTGGTACGCTTACGATACTCTTACTTGAGTACATTTTTGGCTGCTCTGCCCACCTCTGTAGGCATAGTAATAATAATTTAAAGATAAAAAATTCATTGTTGGTCCATTTTGTGAGGATAATGACATGAAAATTCATATTATTTTCTGCATCGTGACAGAATTGTAATAGGTCTGAACCAAACTGTGACATTTCTGAATATTCACCCCAGTGATGAACCATATGCTACTCTGAAACGACCACACTGTTGGAAGCTAGTGCATTTTTACATTTTAAGAGTTAGCGTAGCGCATTAAAGATGCATTATGTAACTTTGGTGTTGGAGAGTCCACCACCTGCTTCTGCCTCTTATCTGTTTTGCATTTATTTAATTACCTCATTTTCGTATTGCTAAAAAATGATAAAACCTTAGTCTTAGTGGCATCACCTGTTTCTATGGAGGTAGATGCTTTTAATGTCATACCGTTGAACGTCTTAGCCGAAGCAATAACATCTCCATGGAAACAAGCAGGCGGTGTATCCTCCATCAGAAAAGTTACGCAATATGCACAGAAAAACAAATTGTTCACAAACATCACTGGACACGATTTTAGCAGACCAAGTTAAAGTGCGTATGTTGGTTTTGATTATTTGAAGATTATTTCAACAAAATAAATGAGTTTTCTTTTAATTCTATTTGTCAAATAATAATCCCTGTTACACTGGAGGAGTTGTGGCCTACTGTACAGCATGGTTGCTAAGTAACAGTTATGGACGTCCCTAGTGTGATGTCATGATTACCAACCAGGAAGTCAAATTTGAAACTTTAAAAATTGCCAAACTGGGGAAAAAATTGCAAATGTAATGATCTTTACTGTTTTAGTCAAATGAGTAAGTCTAACCTGTCATAGACACTTTACGAGTCAGGTCTGTGGAGAGGCAAATCAGCTCACAGTCCTTGTTCCTGGAGGTTATTTAGGGCAAAAAAAAAAAAAAACACGTGAAGAAATAAATTATTCTATTTAACCTTTACCACCAGTACACCTGTGGAAACGTGCCCTTGAGCAGCACACTTTACAAAACTATGCACTTTTGTTTTGAGTTCAACAAGTCACAGAGCATCATTCAGACCTTTTGTATTTGTCCAACTGTCATGGCTGATTCTGAAATGTGGTTTTAAAGGTCCTGTATTATGCTTCACTGTTTCTGCTGCAGGCTGTAAAGGGGGTTTCCTCATCCCGGATGTACCTGGACTTGTACTTTGTAGTGATGGGCAGTACCAGTGGTTTTTGTTGCGATCGTCGACTGATTAATAAATGGACATAGCTGACCCGCTAGCTGCCACGTTCCAAATAGGAAGTGAGCGTGGGAGCGCTTCCAGCTCCATCGACTCGGGCTCCAATTCGCTTTCTATTAAAAAAAACATCGCCCCGTCTCTGTAACTGCTGCTGTCCGGCTCGTCATTTTGGTCTTCGTATGGTAATATGGTTCGTATTAACCCGCTCTACATTATCCTGGTATTTTGATTTCGCTATTGTGTCCGTAAATCAAGATATGAACATTAATAACAGACAAATCAGGAGCCTTCTTTCACAGAGGTCGCTCCCGCTACCAACAGCTACAAGTTTTAAGGGGGTTACCTTCAACAACCTTACTCCTGTTCGACTCTTTGGTTGCTATGATACTCGCATTCGCAATTCCAAATATGGATCTTGGCTCCAAATTGGCCCCTGTAACTGCTCTAGCCCCGATGAGCTTCATTTGACTGGAGCCGACCGCTGTGGGTGACGTCACGCTGCCTTAGTCCACTTCTTTATACAGTCTATGGTTTCGATACGACACCAGTTAACACTATGACCCAGTTTGAACGGATCTAAAATGAAATATATGGGCAGATAAACAGTGTATTTCAGACGCTGATTACAATACGATTAAAAGGCCATTTTATCTGTGCATGAAAATCTATAACGCATCAGTCAGTATCGATATATTTTAGTACCTTCCGCCGTCACACGTTTGCATATTTCCCTATCGTGATGCATCTCAAATTCAAAATTGGCAGCTATTGTTCATAGCCCGAGTTACACTGGTACACGCACCACACTGACTTCCCAGTATCAGTGGTGTTTCCTGCTCAGAAAACAGTTGCTGAGTTTGTTTACATGGTTCCCAACACATTATTTTAAAGGTGCACTATGTGTCCATCATCTGATTGCTCCATGGAGATGTTATTGTCTCACCTGGAATGTTCCACTGTATGGCATTACACACATAACACATGTACTGAGCATTAATTTAATCACATGTGTTTTTATCGCTCAAAAATACCTTGTAAAAACATGCATTTTTACACTGAGCGGGGTCACCTCTCCACAGATATGACCTGTAACGCGGCATCACCTGCTTGTCTTACATGGAGAGGATCGTTTAATGCCATACTGTGAAACATTACAGACAAAGCGATAATCTTCCAAGCCTTTAAAGGCACTGTACCTGATTTTTACTGTCTTAAAAACGTGAAAACCAGAACTAGTTCATTTTAAACGGTTTGCAGTGGTCCAAAGTTATTCCTCACTTACCTTATGTATTACGAACATCCTAATTACTCACCGCGATGAGTTTATAAGTGTTTTTTCACGACTCTCGGAGACCAGAGCTGTGACGGTAAAGCTATCAACTAGCATGTTAACGCACATTTTCTGTTTATCGGACAGTAAAGCACTTTATAATTAGAGGCAGGCAGCACACGGTGAGCTTATTTTGACCTCAAGAGCTGCTAACACAATATATCTGTACTGGGGCAGGACACATTTGGTGCAAATACATGTAAAAAAAAATCAGGTACAGCCCTTTTAAGTTTTATAAAGTGTAAGGCCACGCAGAATACAGGACCTTCAACATTTGTATTGTCTTATTAGATTCTGAAGCTGGTTAGATAGTCGAGTCCGTAATACTATGAGTACATACTGATATATTGAATTGTACCTTATACCCAAAAATGTGCAGAAGTTGCCTTGATGAGGTCCGCCCCGTCTGCAGAGACAGGAGCGGGGCCACAGACAATCACCCGTGTTTGTGATCTGTGCTTTATGAGCTCCAATAAAAGAAAGGAACAGTGCCTCGGTCTCTGTCATCACTCTGTCAGCACAGCACGTTGGGAACATAAACTAGAAGAGATGAGATTATAATGAACTTTACGGAGCTTTTGACACTTGAATAATTTGGATTCCTCTCAGAACGTATCTTGTGGGACTAAAGACCTAAACTCTGCCCACAAGCACGTTTCAAATAGAGCCGCTAAACTGGCCAGAACCTGGAGGAGTAACGGGGAGAGTGAGAGGGGAGGAGGGGCGGGGTCTGGAGGTACACGTACAAGGAACAGTGCGATTGGTCCGACAGGTATCGAGACTTCAAACTCCGCCCCTGCAGCCAGGCGTTTGTAATCAGAAACACCTGGCTGTAATCAGAGCAGTTTTGTGTGATGTCATGTGGTACTTGAAATTGCATTGGTCACTGGATCAACACCTATCAGATCTGCGTGGTTTTAGCTCATCTCCAACAAGTCTGACAAATGTGTCCTGTACAAAAAGAATCTTTTGCATATGTATTATTCCTATGATACCTGTTGTACAACATTACTGAGTGATTTAATAATAGTCAATAATTTAATAAAAATTTAAGATGGAGGTATTCTGTTTTAAAACTCAGCGCTACTTCCTGTGTTTTTGTGCTTTTCGTCTCAACTCTTCTTCACAAACTGTCAATTAGGTCCTATATTAGGCAAAATTGACTCTTGTGAGCTTTAAACCATGTTATGATGTTCTTACCTCGTCAAAAACATACCTGGAGTGGTGTTGTTTGAGTAACCCTTTATTATTAGTCTGTCCACGTCTCCAAAGCTCAACCGTGTTCCACCTTGTGATGTCATGAAGCGGTCGTTTTCAAGATAACAGCTACATTTACCTTTAGCTCCCAAAGCCAACCGTGTTCCACCTTGTGATGTCATGAAGCGGTCGTTTTCAAGATAACAGCTACATTTACCTTTAGCTCAAACCAAACCAAACATTGTACTTCCCAATCCTCAATCAGACCTGCACAGTTTAGACCTGATTTAGATCTGGCTTAGACCCGGTTTGGAATGATTCAAGTCGTGTTTCGACCAGGTTTTTCAGACGGCTAAGGGGACTGTCCAAGTGCAGCCAATCAGAGTGCAGCTTTTGACGCTTACTTCCAAAACAAACACACAAACTAACTACCAGATATTTCCGTTTTATTGAGCTCAACAATCCCGCCCACTTTGGAGTTGTTTCCGAAGTAGATTTCCCATAAATTTTTCCCATTGACTTAACTTACCTCCTCAAAAACATACCTGGAGTTGTGTTTTGTTTCATTCACACGTTTGAGTAACACTTTATTATTAATTTGTCGACACCTCCAAAGCTCAAAATGCTCTGTTCCACCTTGTGATGTCATGAAGTGGTAGTTTTCAAGTTAACAGCTCCTTTTACCTTTAGTTCAGTAGAGACTGGCAATTCCAGGGCTGAAATCATCCAAATGACTTCCTGTATTACCGTATGACATCACAAGGTGGAACAGAGTGTTTTTCTGCTTGAGAGAAGAACTAAAAGCCTAAATATGCAGGGTTTGTGTGTTAAACATGTGTGAATGAAACGAAACACAACTCCAGGTCTGTTTGTGATGAGGAAACAACATTAGAACATGGATCAGAAAATAGTGTAAAACTGATGTAAAACTATGATAAACGTTTAGCACAGGTTCAATCCCACCAAACCAAGTCAAAATTAGAAAAACATGAAAACCTGTCGAATGCACTTACAAGCTTTGAACTACGATGCAATGGCTCTGTTATTATTTCTCTAAGTGCAGTGGTGCAGTGGGTTAAGCAGTCATTTAACTGTAAAGTTGCCAGTTTGAATCTCGCCCGGTATCGTCGATGTGCCCTCGGGCGGCAGACACATCGCCCACATTACCCGCATTACCCACTCGATTACACCGGGGAAGGCGCTCAACATGAAAATGGCCAAATCATTCCCAAATTTGGATTCAAAAAGTAGGAGCGGTCTCACGGGGCTGGCGGCTCGGAAGGTCAGACGTGAGTTTGACCGAAGAGTAAAATTGTAATAAACGATTTCAAAGCACGTTCAGATCTGTGAATGATTCTTATTGTTCAGGAAAAGCCCCTTTACTCCATACAGCTCATTGTAAAAGCAGATATTTATGAATGGTACCGCCTACACATTTTAAAGCGGACATATTGTGCTTGTGTCCGCTCTATAGTTATAATCTCTGACACATAATTTGCACATTTTTAATCGCAATATTCACCTAAAACGGCATAATAAAAGAAACACGTCCGCTGATTTCCGCGTTAGAAAACCGCGTCGCCCAGTGGGAGCTGACATCCTCGGAAACGTCACCACAACAAAGCGCCGCATGCCGTCGGCCCCTCCGCGTCACACCACCGAGCAGCCGATTTACCGAAATGACTACGCGACGCTGCCGAATCCTACGCATATCATCGATTAAGAAAATAAAACCGGAGAACAAAGTAAGTACCTGAAAGTGGGCGCGTACCGGCGGGGCTGAAAACGGGGTCGATCGGCAAAATGGCGTCTTGAAAATAACGATTTAAAGATTAAGATTTAAACATGAATCACTCCGAATACAGCTTCAGGTGAGTAAATGGTGGAGGGAAACAACTGTAACGTGGTTAAAAGCTCCGAAAAGTCCATTTTGCAGCGTAGTTCTGCTTTGAAGACAATTTGTTGGACAAGAACTGTAAGGAAGCAACTACCGACTACATTTTGGAGACTATGCAAACAGTAGATTTTCTGTCATGCTTCAGGGTGAGAGACCAGGCTTCACTCATTGTTCCAGATCTTTTGCCTGGTTACTTTTTTATACAATTATGTTTTGACACGAGATGAGCCATTTCACACCTTAATTTTAATATTTCACATCATACATTTACTGGGGAAGACAAAACTGACTAAATGAAAAATTCTCTCAGTATGTAAATTTTCAGTTACCCCAAGAATGACATTCAGGTGGTATTAAAGCAGTCCATCAGAAATGTGAAAAAGTGCCATAAAGGTTCAAGCATTGCATAAAATGTGAATGGACTGTAAAATCTAACACAGTCTAAAGTGTAGAAATATCACCTTTTGTTCTTAACTGAAATATCACACTACCTTTAAGTGTCATCACCTCCTTTTGCGTCTAATTTTAAAGCTACCATCTGCCGCACCTGGCCCCTCCCCCTCCCCGGCCTCTCGCCTAGCACCCCCTCCCCTCACCTAGCCTTTGTTCTCACGAATCATTTGGATCATTTCAGCCCTGGAATTGCTGATCTGAACTGAAGGTAAAAGCTAGATTCTAACGTGAAAACGAACGCTTCGTGACATCACAAGGTGGAACAGAGCATTTAGAGCTTTGGAGATGCAGACAGACTAATAATAAAGGGTTACTCAAACATGTGTGAATGAAACAAAACACAACTCCTGGTATGTTTAGCGTTATAACATGGCTCAAAGCTCACAAGAGTCAATTTTGCGTAATATAGGACCTTTAAAAATGCACTGTGTAATTTTTCAAGCGGGTCCGCCCCCGTTTGTCTCTATGGAGATGGCGTTGCTGGTATGACAAACTTAGCATTTATTCAGCTACAGGTGTTTTTGCTTCTAGAATCATCCCTTGAATCATTATCTGCATTCTGTCTGTGAGCAGGACACCACTTCGATGGATAGCTACACATCACACTAGCGAGCGGAAGATTTTTATTTTTAATTTGTACCAAAATGACTACGCAACGCTGCCGAATCTTACGAGTCTCACCGATGAAAACGGGGGTAGATTGGCAAAATGGCGTCTTGAAGATTGCTCAAACATGAATCACTCCAAATACAAGTTCAGAGGCTCGATGAGAAGAAACGACTAGAACATGGTGAAAAGCTCTGAAAAGTCCATTTTGCAGAATAGGTCTGATTTAAAGGAGTTTCCACTGCAGCTTTTACTGAGAAGCTGCCCCTTAAACACAGGAGTGCACCAGTGCACAGTTCAGCCTCACAGCCAGAAGGTCCTGGGTTGAAGCCCTGGACAACACGAGGTCTTTCTCTGGAGTCTGCATGTTCTCCCTGTGTCATAGGTTTTCTTTACTA
The DNA here is from genome assembly GCA_000787095.1 of Periophthalmodon schlosseri. NCBI lineage: Eukaryota > Metazoa > Chordata > Actinopteri > Gobiiformes > Gobiidae > Periophthalmodon > Periophthalmodon schlosseri. Next base: position 11,002 of record JACM01072951.1, read on the forward strand.
TAAAGCCAGAATTCCTGAAAATGCGGTTCCAAGGCTTAATGGGACTTTCCTGGTTAAATAAAGAATCTGACAATGATTTCAGTTGTGCTGTGAATAAGCTGTATGAAGCGGGAGACAAAACCAGTGTGTCCTCCTAAACACGTCCAGACATTTAAACATCTCTGCACAGCGCCTCTGTACACCCAAAACCTTGTTATGTTTGGCCCTCAGCCAGACGCTACGCTAACACTAACCACTCCATCTATAACGCGGTTAAACGCTCTGAAAAGTCCATTTTGCAGAATAGGTCTGAGTTAATATTAATCTAACACAGGGATATCCATGTTTAATCGCTCTAATGCAAAGGCCACATCTGGAGCAGGGCCACGCGCACGAGCTACAGGCTGCCGCTCTCCACCATCTGAAATATGGGTTTTCCACAGAACAGAGAGGCACTAAAGGCAGACAGACACATAAATCGATAATGGCACCACTCTAGATTATCTGGAAAGATGCCAGTTAAAAATATTGTCTTTTGATATATAAAAAAATCCATTAAAACACAGGCCTATCTGTGTAATCTTCCAAGCGAGACAGTAGTGATATTTCCGCACTTTAGGGGTTGAAAGATCATCACCTTTTCTGCAATGGTTGAACCTCAGCCAAGACATTTACGAGAACATTTGAGCACATCCCCAGGGACTGCCACAAAATCATCTGAGCGTCACATCAGCGAATTAATAGAAAAAATATATATACGCGTTTTTGTTAAAGGAGCAGTACGTGTCCTAAGCTCTTGTGGTTTTAAAAGAGAGACTACATGGCAACCCAAGATCCTACAATCACGAGAGATGAGTTTTGTGAGATGATTTTCTGCCATCTTGTATTCTGTATGTGAAGAGAATTCGGCAAAAACTTGTGTTAAACTTCAGCTTAAACAGCTTCGGTCTGTAGAATAACTGAAGTCTTATGTGTTATTTCATTATAATATGATTCACAATTATGCCAGTTGTCCAAAGAAAATAAACTAACTAACTAACTAAATGAAAGACACAAGTGAGGCTCATTCGTCTTTCTGATTGGCTAATGGAATCAAAACACCAAATTATAACATAAATGGAACTTCATACATAATGTTTTTGTAACTAAGAATAAATCAGTATTACAATTGTTACCAGTAAAACATATATTTGATTTGAACATGTTTACCTTGTATCTGGAGACACAGTTTGTGATGATATATGGCCAAGTTTATGAAATTTAAAATCAAAAAAGAAATCAAATTTTATAGCTCCCCCAGGAAAATCATTTGAACACAGTTTTCAGCCAGAGCAACAACATCCTGAGTGAGACCAGCACGAGGCAGACCCCTCTCCCATTAGAAGAGATACTGCACCTTTAAAATGATTTATATACGATACATTTCAAAGCCACGAGCATCATTAAGTGTGTGTTTGTTTGCAGGAGACAGGAAGTTGGCTAATTACAGCTTTTAGTGCTGTTGCAATCACTCAGTGCAGACGAAGCCGGTGTCTGTCACGCAGTGGAACAGCACATTACAGCTCAGACACAGCCTTTGTTATGTCCTCGCCTCAAAAAGTCACCCACACATTTCTGTTTTTTCTCCTCAAATGCGGCTAATCTGCAACCAGGGACCATATTTGGAAATCCAAGCGCAAAACCAAAGAGCCAGTCAGGAGTGAGGCTGTTGAAGGTACACGCCCCTTGCTGTCCGCACCACGGGGGGTCTGTTATAAATGTTGATATCTTAATTTGAGGACAAAATAGCGAAATAAAAATATGAGGATCGTGTAGAGTGGATTAATACGAACATTTGATGGAAAAAAACAGATATAAACAGAAAATAGTGATCCTCACAAAAACGCTAACCTGATCTTGTGATAAACCGCCGTATTTCCAGTGATGTGACTTAAATGTTGAGCTGGCACGCTTAGCAAAACAAAGTTAGCACACGTTAGCAACAGCTGTTTCCTGTTTATTGATGCATGACACTCACATCAAGATTGTAAAAATGCAGCGGCAGCAAAACTGCAGAGAAGTGAAATAAATGCAGAAAAAGCTGATGATAAGCTGGAAGAAGTTTTGTGTTTACTCTTTAACTTCAGCCACGTCTCACAGACACAAACTGAATTGGATTAAGTGCAAGGAGTGAGAGGAGGGAGAGGAGCGAG
>JACM01037876.1:0-16665 GCA_000787095.1 Periophthalmodon schlosseri
ACAGAATTTCAGTCCAATATGGCTGACGGCCGTGCTCCAATTCAGCTTTAGGCTTGTTTCATGGACCGTCATCACTGTTCAGAATTTCATAAGCCTACTCCTAAGTTTGCCTGTTTCCGCTCCCAACGGGGTCCAATGTGTGGGCGCGGTGTTGAGTGGGTACACGTGGGGCATTGTGGTGATGCCGGGCCGATCGATCCTATACACCCAAATGAGACTTTGCATCAATGTTCTTCATTAATGGCTCGGGCCACTCTTTTTAAGTGTAGTTGTGATCATTATCTGGACTGAACTCTAAAACACAAACACAAAGACGTTTTTAGAACAAACACACACAACAGACACATTATAAAAATCAAAATGTCAAAAAAGAATTATACACAATAGAAAAAATTGTTTGACTAGTCGACTAACCCCAAACAAATTGCTAATTGCTAATTGCTAGTCGTCTTACACCGCACTTTACAGATGGGTCAGCTGGAGGTCAGTGATGGCCAGTGTGTTTTGAGGTGAACCAACCTGTGGGTCACTGGGTCTGACCGCTCTACCAATGATGTTTACATTCGAACCGCCAACCTTCAGATCAGTGGGCAAACACTCTACCAACTGAGCCACTGTCTGGAGGTCAGTGATGGCCAGCGCTTTTTGAGGTGAATCACACACATACTGGACAGATGCATGCTGGGAAATGGAGATGGGCATAACAGATAAGGACACAGGGTCAGGTCAGAGTTGAGAGCTCGGATGAACTCTGGAGAATGTTTATTGCTGTCTGAGTCATAAATGTTTACATCTTGTTTACCTCATCTTTACTATTGTCCTGGTGCGCAAACGTCTTTTCACAGTCACTAATGACGCTCTGCAAATACAGGTCAAACTGGCTAATATTAGACTCTGTTCTGTTCATTAAGGCAGCAAAACTGTGTTATTTTTAACAACACTGTTGAACTGTTTTTTTGTTTGGCTTTAAGTAAAATATATGCATTTATCTATTGTAACGGCATTTAAAAATAGTATTTAAAGGGCTCATATGACACTAATTTCTGATCTGTGTTATAATTTTACCATACCCAGAATTGTGTTTTGTTTCATTCATGCATATTTACGCTGAGTTCTTCTCTCAAACAGAAAACAGTCTGTTCCACCTTGTGATGTCATGTGGTAATACAGGAAGTGCTCCACTGTGTTTTTAAACTCCATACACCTTCACTAGAATCATTTGAATCATTCTCTACTGAACTAAAGGTAAAAGGAGCTGTCAGCTTGAAAACTACCGCTTCATGACATCACAAGGTGGAACAGAGCATTTTGAGCTTTGGAGATGTAGACAGACTAATAATAAAGGGTTACTCAAACATGTGTGAATGAAACAAAAAACAACTCCAGGTATGTTTTTGAGGAGGTAACAACATTAAAGCTCACAAGAATCATTTTTGTGTAATATAGGACCTAGCAATATATTGTCTAATGGCAGAGTGGTTCTTGGCTCTGAGCAAAAGGTTCATTCACAGTTAGTGTTCAGTAAAATGTGTTACAGTGAAACAGATGTAAGGGTGAATGACTGCCTAAACGTATTTGAGTCTACATATTAGAAATGATCTTTTGAAAACAATACTTCATGTAAAACTTGATATAAATGTTTACACTGGTAAATGATCACATTTTTATATAGTGCTTTTCCATCTTCAAGACACTCAAAGTACTTTGCATCAAGGAACCACTCATCCATTCACACACCAGTGTACGCAGACACTGGAAGCGAGGCGGGTTAAGTGTCTTGCCCAAGGACACAACAACAGCATTCATCTGTGGGAGCTGGAATTGCACCGCTAACCTGTAGATCACTGGATCTGACTGCTCAACCAATGATGTTTATGTCAAGAGAGATTTGAACCGCCAACCTTCAGACCAGTGGGCAAGCGCTCTACCAACTGAGCCACTGCCTGTCTGTTTCAAATTGATATATCCCTTTTTTTTCTTATTATTCTTAATTGCAGAAAAGCTCCAAATGCACTTGTTTCCAAATAAATTGATCATATTTGAAGAGAGTAATCTACTTTAATAATATGGTATTATTATTATTATTAACTTGATCAGATGAAACAATCTTGTTCAACTCTCAACCTTTAGTGTTCAAAGTGAATAAACCTAATGACCTTTGACCCCTCGATGCTTTCACATGATCAGATTTTAGACTTGCAGGCCTCCTCTGTGTCCCACAAAAACATGCCAGTCACAAAAGTATCAGCTGTTACATTTTACTTAGTTTATCTTTTCGTTTATTTCAGTTACAGCATGAAATTTTATATGGAATAAATCTGTTTTTTGGTTAAAAAAAAACAACAAAAAACAAAATTTTCCAAGCACCTGGCTCTGTATGCACTGCCACTGAAATGTTAGGACACGCCCTCTCATTCACTGTTTCTTTTTTCTTTATAGTTGTAGTTTCATCTCATAAAAGAAGAGATGCTGTACACCAGGTTTAGCTAAAGCTAGTTTCCATCTGCAGTCGCCGGGCAGGTTACAAACTATTTAAACACATCCAGTCATTTACAATCAAACCTGCATTCTCCCATTCTTTCATTTAAAAACATCACACTCCACATTTCCACATTTAAAAACACTCAAATATATGTCAAAAATTACCATATTACCAATAACATTATAAGAGAAGTCCCTCAGGTTAGAGGAGAGATATGTATTACATTTTATCTACACACAGAAGACATCAAATATATGAAGTAAGATATATGGAATTATGTAGTAAAAAAAAAAAAAAAGTTAAATAATTCTACTAAATATTTTTCGACAAAGCAAAGGGTGGCCACTTTGAGGATTTGAATATAAAGTACTTTTTAAAAATTAGTAGAGTTATTTCATGTTTTTTCTTTGCTACATAATTCCTTATATCTTACTTCATATATTTGATGTCTTCTGTGTGTAGATAAAATGTAGAAAATAGTAAAAAAAAATAAAATAAAATAAAAACACTGAATGGGAGGTTGTGTCCAAACGTGTGACTAGTGTATATATAAGTTATTTTATTTGCAGGTAAAATTCTGAATTTGAATCTAATGAACTTTTCCATAATAAGCTAACATAATGGTTAAGTTTGTTTAAGTTTGTCCCTCTGAGGTGTCTGTAATATGTAGGTCTGTTCAAATCCTCTTATTTGTTATGTCCTGATGTGATGAACCATGTTTGCTTTGCTGTTTTAAATGTAATTAGCCCCCTGTAGTGATTCATAAAAGCTAATTTGGAATTCTGTTTTTATTAGAGTCTCATTTTGAACAACATTTTAGTCAAGATTGGATGTGCTATGAAAGTGGGGCAAAAATCTTTAAGGCAGCTTTGGGGAAGCATTGACCATTCTAGGGGAGGCTAGGGCCCCCCGAGCCCGTTTCTGGCACCACCCCTGCTCTTGGCTGGCCTGGGAACGCCTTGGGGTCCTGCTGGAGGAGAGGAGAAGTAAGTCTGGAAGTCACTGCAAAAGGAATCAAACTTTTAATCGTATCACGATTGTCAGCAACTGGTTTTCAACTCATCTCAAACTAGCACACATAAATCTAACGGGTCCCACAGCCAAAACGTCACTCTTAACACTAACATCTGCAGGTCTGATCAGCTTTGTGCTGTATTGCTGTAATTAAGGAAGTAAAAACTCCAATCCGGAGCAGTGAACAGGCCTGAATATTAACGATGTGACCTGTCCTGGACTCCTCTGCCGTTCCCCCTCTTGCCTTTCAAATCAAATATCTTTTCATCGTGACTGAAGTCTTGCTCCTGGGGTTGGAACTTTGACGTTGCATAATCTGATCAGATGTTTGGGAGGGGGTGTGGATAAAGTCACAATAGGTCTGAGTGACTCTTACAAAACATACTGAGTGATGAATGGGCGATGACAGCACAATTTGGTTACATTATGATGCTATGTAAATTAGCATTTTTCATTTAAAGATCCTATTTTACACAAAAGTGACTCTTGTGAGCTTTAAGCCATGTTATAATGCTGTTACCTCCTCAAAAACATACCTGGAGTTGTGTTTTGTTTCATTCACACATGTTTGAGTAATCCTGCATTATTAGTCTGTCTACATCGCCAAAGCTGAACATGCTCTGTTCCACCTTGTGATGTCATGAAGTGGTAGTTTTCAAGTTAACAGCTCCTTTTACCTTTAGTTCAGTAGAGATTGGCAATTCCATGTCTGAAATCATCCAAATGATTCTAGTGAAGGTGTGTGAAGTTTAAAAACACAGTGGAGCACTTCCTGTATCACCACATGACATCACAAGATGGAACAGAGTGTCTTCCGTTTGAGAGAAAAACTCAGCCTAAATATGCAGGGTTTGTGTGTTAAACATGTGTGAATGAAACAAAACACAATTCCAGGTCTGTTTGTGCTTGTGGAAAAAAAAAAAACACAATTCCAGGCCTGTTTGTGATGAGGAAACAACATTATAACATAGATCAGAAAATAATGTAATATGGCCCTTTTAATATGTTTTTAAAGGTTACTTACATAATCCAGATATATGATTTCTTTGATGAATTATAGGGGGACTCTAAAAAACTAAATGAGTAAATGACTAGACTAAAACAAAGCCAAAATGTCCCTAAATCAGCCGAAATCAGGACTAAAATGGCTGAAGCTTGTAATAAAAATAACAGATTATTAATAATGTTTCAGTTTATTATAGCACTTTTTATGACTACACTTTTATGCACAATGTAATCATTTATCAGTCACTCACACACTGTTTCCACACACAGGCAAGGTTGGTGAAGTGTTTTGCCTAAGGACACAACAACACTGGTCCGAACCTGGATGAAGTCATGACCATTTGAGTCAGTGGGTGAAAGCTCATGATTAAGAGGCAGGGTTAACGTCACGTTAGCATGCTCAGCACTTCCTCTTAAAGAAAACGGTTTTATAATAGAAGCGAACTGACTTCCTGTTCAAAACCACAGAATGGACAGACCCGACACCTTCATACTGACATTTCACAGTTACAAGCAGATTTTCATTGTGTTGTAATAACAAACACAAAGCTAGCTAGCTAACTGTGTCTCAAAGCTAACTGTGTCTCAAAGCTAACTGAGTCTCACAGCTAACTGTGTCTCAAAGCTAAACAAACTATTAAAATTCAAATTAATTAAAATAAAGACTACCCAGTTATTTTTATATGAGATATTATATAGAATTGTTCAGTTTGTGGCGCTGTTTTAATATTTATTATGCCTCAAAATTAGCATCAGCATTAGCACTGAGACCCAAACATCTCTTTCTAAACATAGATCATAACATATTCATTTTATTTGTGTAGTTTTTAAACATGTGGCCTGTCATGATAACACATTTTGAAGTTTGATATATCGCTGAAGTAAATATAGACAATAAACGATAATATTGAAACTCCAACTGTTTCAATTGTTCTGTCATATAATGAATGATAATGAAGACGAGTGGGATTAAATGAGTTTTTTTTTTCCCACTCCTTTTCAAGCTTAAATAAGAAAAATATGTGAAATGGGCATTAAGTGTACTGGATACATGTGTACTGACTTCTTGTGTTCATTAATCTGCTCAAAATAAATAAATAACGGAAATAAATGAAAAAAATAAGTCGATATGTTAATTATTGTAACAGACCTAGTTGTCATGACATCCACCCGCAGCTCCCTGTCCACTGCCTGCCCCTGACCCCCTGACCTCTGCCCCCTGACCCCTAACCCACCCGCAGCTCCCTGTCCACTGCCTGCCCCTGACCCCCTGACCTCTGCCCCCTGACCCCTAACCCACCCGCAGCTCCCTGTCCACTGCCTCATCTTTAAATATTTATTCATTTTAGCGTGACTCGGCAAAAACCTCATAGAGATACAATTGGACAGGAAGTAGTGACGCTAACAGTGAGGTTGCCAGGCGCTGCTGTGCAGAGCCTATTACAAAATAAGTACAGAGCAGTGGGCGGAGAGAGGGGGTAGGTGAAAGCTGTAATTTCCTAGCCTGTGCAGGACAATACAGGATCACCCAAACATGCATGAATCTATCTAAATCATAGACTGTATAAAGAAGTGGACTAAGTGAGTGTGACGTCACCCACAGCGTGGCTCCAGTCAAATGAAGCTCATCAGGGCTAGCAGTTATAGAGGTGAATTTGGAGCCGGACAGTTATCAATGTTCATATCTTGATATAGGGACAAAATAGTGAAATAAAAACACCAGGATCATGTAGAGCAGGTTAATACGAACATTTTAAGACCAACATGACGAGGCTCACTGCAGCACTTACAGCGAGAGGGGCGATAATTTTTCAGCCAGAGCCCATGGAGCCGGAAGCCCGCCCATGATCACTTCCTATTTGGAACACGGCAGCTAGCGCGTTAGCTATGTCCATTTATATATACAGTCTATGATCTAAAAACAACTTTGAGTAAGATTACGATGAAGGAACGCCGACATAACATGGTTAAAAGCTCATAAAAGTCAACTTTACATAAGGAATCCACTGGGACATTTGTACACTATCTGTCCCCAGTTCATAGCCATGACAAAATAACTAGTGCCTTACCCTTAATATAGTGCTTGACTTTTATATAAAATGGACTGAAGTGACAGAGTTGTGGCGTTCCATCGTAAACAAAGACAGTGGGCCTTTAAAGCTCGCTGTCTGCGGGTCTCGGCCTGTGTCCTTGCTACTGTGAAAGCTCCTCAAGCGTGCCACGGGACGGGAACGCCAATTAATTTGACTGACATCATTCACAGTGATGGCTGAGGTGGCGACAAGACAGTGAGTGTGTGTGTGTGTGTGAGTATGCGTGTGTTTGTGTGTGTTTGTGTGTGTGTGTGTTTGTGTACGTGCGTGAGTGGACTGAGCGAGTATTTATCACAATGTGGGGACTTAAATCTTAAATCACACTTAATTCACGGGGACCTGCCTCCTTTATGATCTATTATAAGATCAACAACATAATTTAAAGTTCAGACATGGGTTAAAATAGGTTACGATTAGGGTTTAGGTTAAGATTAAGGTTTAGGTTAACGTTAGAGTCAGTGTCCAGGAAATGAATGTCAGTCAATGTAATGTCCCCAAGAAAATGAAAACCCAACTTGTGTGTGTGTGTGTGTGAGTGTGTGTGTGTGAGTGTGTGTGAGAGAGAGAGAGGGTATTTAAACACTGTGAAGAGTTGTATCTGCATACACACTTAATTCATGGGGATCTACTTCCTTTATGGGGGCAAGCATGAGGTCCCCATGACGTATGTTTTTTAAATTATTACATCAACAGCAGTTTAAAGTTTAGACCTTGATTAAAATGGTTAGGGTTTAGGTTAGGGTTAGGCAAGTGGGGACTAATTTACTTAATTCACCGGGACCTACCTCCTTTATGATCTATTATAAGATCAACAACATCATTTCAAGTTCAGACATGGGTTAAAATATTAGGATTTAGGTTAAGATTAAGATCAGTCAATGTAATGCTCCCAAAAAGCATGGAAACCCAACGTGTGTGTGCGTGCGTGTGTGTGTGTGAATGGTGCATGTCTGTGTGTGTGTGGCTGGTACCATCACCTGCTCCACTGCCCAATTCACGGACCGGGCAATGTCACCCACAGTTGGTAAACACAGCCCATTCATCACACGTCCTTTTTCTTCTTATTTTTGGCAGCAGAGATCCTCAAAGTGATAACGTCTTCTCACATTGGCACATGGGACGGAAGCGCGACGTGGGGACTGGGAATGATTCTAATGACAACGCCCGAGGGAGTGATTTACAGAGACACACAGTCTTATGTAAGGATCCAACAGTGTAAAAATAAAGGGAGCTCTGTAAATATCATAGGACCTTCTCCAAAGTCAAACCAGTGTTTTCAGGGAAGGAAAACTCTCCCTTTGGCCCCTTTTGTCTATGGACCCATGTGGTTTGCCTTTGTAAAGTTGTTAGGGGTGGGCGATATGCAAAAAATATCACGGTTTTCTTAGAGCCAGATCACAGATTCGATTGCATCACGATTCAGTCACACAATCTTTATACTGTCGGTAAATAAAGCCATATGCTGTCTCACATCTCATCTCAGATCACACTTCACTGTGATTGGTTAAGTCCACCTGTCACTTAATCAGAGCCTTAAAGAGCTGTGAGGAGTGGGTGGAGAAAAGCGTCTGTGTGTCGATGAAGGTGAAAAATATGTAAGATAATGAAGTTTTATAGTTCAGTGTTTCAGTGTTTCTTATTTGATATGTCGATTTCTGGCAGTGTCCAGCAAAATTCAAGGCAGAGTCTAGTGAGCGGTGTCTGAAGCAGAGTCTAGTAGAGTCTAGTGCAGAGTCTAACAGGGTAAGATTGTACCAGGGTTTTTATACTACTTGAAGAGTGGGGGTTAAATATTCTATAGATAAGAAATTTAAAGCAAAGTCGAACAAGGTGAGTGTTTTATAACCCTCCCAGAGTGGGGATTACAGAGTGAGGGTTACACATTAAGAAATGTGGTTTTAACCAAAATGACCAGAACATAGCTGTTATCTTCCCTTAGTGTGATGTATGGCCACTGCTGCATGTGAAACAGAACATTTGGCACTTTTGTAAGAAAGTAAGCAATGTATTACATTTGAATATTGTACACAGGTACCATATAAAGAAGTGGACTAAGTGAGTGTGATGTCACCCATAGCGTTCGGCTCCAGTCAAATGATGATCATTGAGGCTAGCGGTTATAAGAGCGAATGTGGAGCCGAGTTCCATACTTGGAATTCCGACCATGAGTATCATAGCAACCAAATAGCCAATCCGGAGGAAGGTTGTTGAAGGTAATGCCCCTTCCCACCTGCAACACTGGTTTAGTACGGAGCAAGGGCTTAACAACGCTGTCAATCAAACCAGGATCACCAACACCAGGATCATGTAGAGCGGGTTAATACGAACATTTTAAGACCAAAATGACGAGTCTGACAGCAGCAGTTACAGAGAGAGGGGTGACAGTTTTTCAATAGAAAGTGAATTGGAGCCTGAGTCGAGCCAGAAGCACAACAATGTTCACTTCCTTTTTGGAACGCAGCAGCTAGCAGGTTAGTTATGTCCATTTATATAATTAATTAACTGTGTGCCTTTATCACATTACAATGAAAATAAATACGTTATTGTATGAAGTGTTTAAAGAATAATTTTAATCCATACAATTTTTTTTTTCTTCTATTTTTTACCATTAAATAGATTACTTTATATTTCCATGAGCTTGTGATGTAATACCTAACAAACCATATTAGACCAGCATATATAGATAATTTTCTTTTTCCACTGGCTTAAAAAAATACTGTTATTAATTATTAATACTGCTGCGGTTTGGTATCAAAAGGATTCACAAGAGGTCATCTGGACAATGTACTTGAAATCAAGATGTTTCAACTGCCACCCGAACATCACTGTCAGTCAGGAGGTACTGGACTGAGGAGATATATTTCAAAAACCTGTCCTGATGACGAATTTTACTTTTGAAACCCTTTTGAACAGGGACCACTCCTGGACGAACATGGGATTACACTGACTCACTCCCAGGATATATGCCTCTATATTTGGTAAAATACAAAATTACAACAGTTTTAATCTGGAACATACAAGTCTAAAAAATTTCAACAGGATGCGTTTTAAATGAAAGGATTAAGCACTAATCCTGCAGTCATGTCCGTGTGGTCAAACCTGTGCTAAGTGGATTCAGAGGATTGCTTTGCTGTGAAATATATTCTGGTGTGGGAATTGGAGTATGGGAATTAGAATATGGGAATTATGGGATTCATCTAATTAAAACACGAGTAAATAGTTTGAAGTAATCTGTATCTGTCGTCATTAAATATGCATTATTCACAGCTAACATTGCTATGATAATTGGTGCGCAGTCTAATGCATTTTTAATACCCAAAGATAAGGATCGTTTAGGGCGAAGCTCGTTTGGTGCTGACAGACGTGAGCACATTTGCATTGCTCACAAACACAGTCCCTCTATTTGTTCCTGTCGGCTCCACACAAGGAAACATAAACTCAGATTCAGGATGAAACACTGACTGTGGGGAGCAGCCAGGACACAGGCAGAGGCTGCAACATTATCACCATTATACTGCTGCTGCGCTACATCCATAGACTGTATATATAAATGGACATAGCTAACCTGCTAGCCACCGCGTTCCAAACAGGAAGTGATCATGGGTGCGCTTCCGGCTCCAATGACTCGGCTCCAGTTCACTTTACATTAGAAAACTGTGGCCCCTCTCTCTGTAACTGCTGCTGTCAGACTCGTCATTTTGGTCTTAAAATGTTCGTATTGACCTGCTCTACATGCTTCTTCTACTTTGCTATTGTGTCCGTAACTCAAGATATGAACATTAATAACAGACAAATCAGGCGTCTTCTTTCCCCGAGGTTGCTCCTGCTAGCGTTAGCAACAGGTTTGACTGACAGCATTGCTAAGGGCCCACTCTGCTAAACCAACGGTGTGGGCAAGAAGGGGCTTTACTTTCAACAGCCTCTCTCCGGATTGGCTCTTTGGTTGCTATGATACTCACGGTCGGAATTCCTTACATGGAACTTGGCTCCAAATTGGCCCCTATAACTGCCCTAGCCTCAATGAGCTTCATTTCACTGGAGCCGAACGCTGTGGGTGACGTCACTTAGTCCACTTCTTTATACAGTCTGTGGTTACATTTGGAGATTATCACCATTATACTGCTGCTGTTACACTGGTCTCTCCCAGAGGCTCCACAGAGAGGACAGGCCAGTGACCCCGGTGTGGGGACAGGACAGAGGAGACAGAGGACACACAAGTGGAGCACACACAAACCACACTAACTTTAAAGCTTATCTCCATGAACATGTTATAGCTATGCCTGAAATGTTCCACAGTATGGCATGAAACTTATCCATCCCCATGGAGACAACCAGATGATGCCACCAGGCTAAATTACAGGTCAGATCTGATTCCCCATGTTTAGTCCTGGTTTAATCCTGGTTTAATCCTGGTTTAGTCCCAGTTTAGTCCCGGTTTAGTCCTGGTTTAGTCCTGACTCTGGCACCAGCAGGAGGCCGGTCCCTGAAGTCCTCAGAGTGTGAGATGGTTCATATGGCGCTAACATGTGGGAGATGTACTTTGGTGCTGGGCCATGGAGAGACTTGTAACAAGCAGAGCTGCTTTAAAGCACAATTAATATTCATTGTATAATAGACCATTACACATTATGTCATGCCTCTAGTTATCATTGTTAGCCTCTATCTCTTTTCACACCTACTGTTCACTCACCATACAGAACTACACATAAAGCAGCAGTCTATATCTTTTACATATCCTTTTAATTCTAGCATTTAAACCCCATCCTCAAAATGATTTATATTATGTCTCAAAATTTCTCAGCTCAACCTTTGACATGTGTTGTTATAGTTGAAAGTTTCATAATTATTTGTATTACAGTGGCCCCGCCCATAAAGAGTGAGTGAGTTTAAAATAGATATAATGATCTCCAGCCGTCTGGGCCTCTTCCTGTGCTTTGTTAGCCGATGCTAATTAGATTTGTACACTCAATCTTTCAGTCTGTAGAACTAAATTTGTCAACTTTTGCAAACTGGAATGAGACAGTAAACACTCAAATTGTAATACGTTTTAATGACATATTCTATGTTCTATACACATTGATCCAAACTTCAAAATCAGTTAATATACTTGAAATTTATACTTTCAAGAAACAATATTTAGGTGGAAAATGGAGACGTCACACAATTATTTGAAGTCAGTAAGTGTGCCTATGTGGTTAACTGGTGAACTAGCCAACATGGTCTACATTAAATGAATATGAAAAGCACTTTGACCAAAATGTCTCATGACAAAGATCCTACTCAAGGCAAGACAAGGCAAGTTTTAGCTGCATAAAACTGAAACACTGATTCCCAATGTTTAGTCCTGGTTTAGTCCTGTTTTAGACCTGGTTTAGTCCTGGTTTAGTCCTGGTTTAGTCCTGGTTTAGTCCTGGCTTAGTCCTGGTTTAGTCCTGACTCTGGGTACCAGCAGGAGGCCGGTCCCCGAAGTCCTCAGAGTGCGAGATGTTTCATATGGCACTCACATGTCAATATGTCACTCAAAACCATATTGAGTTAAAGATACTGTACCTGACTTTAGAAACAGAAGTGGTTCATTTTAACCTGTTTGCAGTGGTCCAAAGTTATTCCTCACTTACCTTATGCATTCTGAGCTGCGTAATTGAAACCCGGATGAGTTTATAAGCACATTTTTCTAGTTTTTCTATGAAAGCTAACGTCAACTAGCATGCTAATCAGCACACAGACTTATTTTGACCTCAAGAGCGGCTTATCGGCTTATCTACTCTTTACTATATCTATGTAATATATCTAAAATCTACAGGGGTAAGACAACTTTTGCTCAAATACATGGAAAAGATTGCGTCCAGACCATAGACTATATATATAAATGGACATACAGTAGCTAACCCGCTAGTTGTCGCTTTCCAGATAAAGTGATCATGGGAGAGCTTCTGGCTAGATTGACTCTGGTTCCACTTCACTTTACACTGAAAAACTGTGGCCCCTCTCTCTGTCAATGCTGCTGTCAACCTCAGTTTGGCCTTAAAATGTTCGTATTAACCCGCCCTACATGATCTTGGGGTTTTTGTGTCCATAAATCAATATATGAACATAAATAAGCGACAAATCTGCTGCCTTCTTTCCCTGAGGTCACTCCTGCTAGCGTTAGCAACAGGTTTGATTGACAGTGTTGCTAAGCACCCGCTCTGTGCTAAACCAGTGGTGCGGGCGAGAAGGGGCGTTATCTTCTACAGCCTCACTCCGGATTGGCTCTTTGGTTGCTATGATACTCGCGGTTGGAATTCCAAATATGGAACTTGGCTCCAAATTGGCCTCTATAACTGCTCTAGCCTCGATGAGCTTCATTTGACTGGAGCCGAACGCTATGGGTGACGTCACACTCCCTTAGTCCACGTCTTTATTCAGTCTATGGTCCAGACCCTTTAAGCGTTTATTAAAAGCCCACTCCTCTGACGTCCCTCTTACAGCTGTATGAAGTGACTGACAGTGACTTGGCCTGATGAGGCTGTGTGTTTTGTTACTATATTTTAATCTCCTCGGGGAAATCTTTTTTTTTTTTTTTGTTTGTCTCTGTCTGGGGCCAGTTTATTTTTATCTAGGTCAGAGAATAATCCTTCATAAACTGCTGCTCCATGCACATTTCACAGTCCCACCACAGCGGTGACCTCGGCCGGATACAGGCCAAAGACATATCGTGTTGTCTTTTCCCTAAAATGGTTCGCATCACTTTACATTCCTGTCTCAAGTATCAACATCTGAAACACAATCACAAAGTCCACAAATGCTCATCCGATTCACTGTGATTAGAGATGGACAGTTATGAGTTACTGACTTGAGTTGGTGATTTGGGATGCCAGTTCTAATGATATGCAAAATGACTCCTGTAGGCCTGCTGATGTCGAAATCTTTGTGTTATTAATTTACACTTTTGTTCACAAATTATCTCTTAAAGCAGACCTATTGTGCTTGTGTGTACTCTATAGTTATAATCTCTGACATCCGTGGATCATAATGTTATAATTTTCACATTTTAAATCTCAATATTCATCTAAAATGACTTAAGAAAAGAAACAAATCCGCTTTTTCATTTGTACCAAAATGACAATGCAACGCTATCTAAAATGATTAAGAAAAGAAACAAATCCGCTTTTTCATTTGTACCAAAATGACAATGCAACGCTACCGAATCCTGCGAGTATCACCGATTAAGAAAATAAAATTGGAGAAATTGCAGATCGGCAGTATGGCGTCTTTAAAATAAGTGATTAAAGATTTCTCAAACATGCTTGAATCACTCCAAATACAACTTCGAGAGGATAAATGAGAAGAGGAAACAGCTATAACTCTACAGCTCCATTTTTGTCCATTTTGCAGAATAGATCTGATTTAAGGTTGGATTATGTCAGCTGGACAAATGTTTTATGAGTTCACACTAAAACAATGAAAGAACAGAACACGTTTTTGTTTGATTGACAGATAACAACCTTCTTTTGCTATAGACGAGTGTGCTGGACGACTGAGGGATTACACAGAAATCCCTTTTTGGCCCCTCGACCCGAAACAGAGATGACTATGAGAGTGTGGTGGACGAGGCTGACCCCTGAATCCCTGGTAACAGAGGTGACGTCCAGGCAAAGACGAGAGGAGACGATGATTTTGTTAATGAAGTGTTACTGTTTGAGGCAGTTTGGTGGCCCCTATGTTAAGGTTAAAGCATGCTCTATTATCCCTGTGGAGAAATGTGTCCTCTGCATATGACCCATCCTTCAGTAGCACCGGGGCAGCCTGTCAGTGGTCAGGGACCCAGCTCCAGATCAGGATTTTTGGGATGTTTTAGGACAGTCGAGCCTGGAGAGTGCCATTCAACTCATTAAAAAAACAGATATGTAACAACCAGTGATGAAAAGTAATGAAGTAAAAGTAGTAAAGTACTGTACTTAAGTAGAATTTTTAGTTATCTGTACTTTACTTAAATACATTTACACTGGATACTTTTTACTTTTACTTCACTACATTTGAGAGCAGTATCTGTACTTTCTACTTCATTACATTTTTGAACAGGACTGAAAAGTAAAAGTATTTTTCATTATTGTCTGAGACCTGCTGAAAAGGCTGAGGGTTTATTTTTAACACGTAACAAAAATATACAAATAAAAATAGCCAGAAAAAATGATTGATTCAATTGTTTCTGTTGAACAAAATTCAGCTCAAATCTTTATCAAAATCACTACATTTGAAGCTTTATAAGACTCAAAATCTGCACGAAATACTTTTACTTTTTATTCTTCAAGTACATTTTTAAACAGGTACTTTAATACTTTTACTTAAGTAGATTTTTTCATGTGATACTTTGACTTGAGTATTTTTCTGCTCCAGTATCTGTTCATCTTAAGTAACAAGATTTTTTCAGTGATACTTTGACTTGAGTATTTTTCTGCTCCAGTATCTGTTCATCTTAAGTAACAAAACTGAGTACTTCTTCCACCACTGGTAACAACACATCAGTCGTTGTTTAAAAATCATAAACTGAGCATTTTAGACAGAATGTTAGAAAGTACCCTGGCTGCATTGCTAATATATGACACAGATTACTACATGTTGTCTGACTTACTGGTATTGGGTCCTTTGGGAGTCATTTTAAAGACCTTGCACAAGATTTTCCCATGTATCTGGTCAGAACTAGTCTTGCCCCAGTACAGATCTACTGTACAAACAGCTCTTAAGGTCAAAATATGTCTGCTGCGTGCTGTCTACATCTAATTAATCTAATGTTTTATTGTCCGATAATCAGAAGTTAGTGTAAGCATGATAGTTGTTATCAGCTTTACAGTCAATGAACTCTGCTCTGGAGTTGTGAAAAGTGCTTATAAACTCATCACTGTGAATAATTAAGATGCTCTGAATGCATAAGGTTAAGTGAGGAATAACTTTGGACCACTGCAAACTGTTTAAAATGAAGTAGGCCTGTTTTGTTTTGGGGTTTTTTTTGTTTTGTTTTGTTTTTTTTACATTTTTAAGCAAAATTAAAAAGTAAAAATAGTAAAAATCTGATACAGTGCCTTTAAGCTAGATGCCCTTTCTGACAGAACTGACATTGCTTATCCTGGAGAGGCACAGCCACAACACCCAGAATCAGGAATTAGCTAAACTATGAACTGGCTAAAACAAATTAATAAATGATTTGATCTGTTTCAAAAAAAAAAAAAAAAATGAAATTAGTCTGCCACCTCACAGTATCTGGCTGGGAACAAAATGGCTGCTTTCCACAAATACTGATAATTTATTGGCTCTTGGTCCAGTTGCGTAACACTTTGACACTTTGGCTCGTCTCCACTGCAGCTGGATGTTTGATCAGACTGTGGCCTTCAGCAGAGATTAAACTATTTATGGCAACAAACTGTAAATAAAAATATAGGCTATAATCAAAAACAAAACTAAAAAAACAACTATTTTAAGTAAAAATAATAATAAAAGTATTTAAGAAGTTTGTATCAATGAGGTTAACAGCTCAAACTCATGGTTCAAAATCAGATACATGGGAAAAATCGTGTTTTGTATTTGAACAAAAAGTCTCGTCCAACTTGATATCAAAATAAGTCCACTCCATGTTGTCTGCATCTGCATCTAATTAGAACTATGTTGTCTGATAATCAGGAAGTACATGTTAGCATGCTAGTTGTTGTTAGCTTTACCTTCACAGCAAAACTCAACTTCTCAACGTCTCTGAGATTCTGTTCTGTTTTTACATTTTTAAGACATTAAAGGTCCCATATTACGCAAAACTGAATCTTGTGAGCTTTAAACCATGTTATAATGCTGTTACCTCCTCAAAAACATACCTGGAGTTGTGTTTTGTTTCATTCACACATGTTTGAGTAACACTTTATTATAAGTCTGTCTACATCCCAAAAACTCAAAATGCTCTGTTCCACCTTGTGATGTCATGTAGTGGAAGTTTTCAAGTCAACAGCTCCTTGTACCTTTAGTTCAGCAGAGATTGGCAATTCCAGGCCTGAAATTTTCTAAATGATTCGAGTGAAGAACAAACACAGTGGAGCACTTCCTGTA
>KN473564.1:9210-25535 GCA_000787095.1 Periophthalmodon schlosseri
TAAAACCTTCAAATCAGGCTAGAAATCTAGGGGCAATAATGGACTCAGACTTGAACTTTAAGAGCCACATCAAATCAGTAACATTTGCAGCTTTTTACCATTGAAAAACATTGCAAAAATCAAAGGTATACTGTCAAAACCAGACTTGGAGAGACTTATCCATGCATTTGTCTCCAGTAGGTTAGACTACTGTAACAGCCTGCTCACTGGCCTCTCCAAACGAGCATTAAGACAGCTGCAGTACATCCAGAACGCTGCTGCTCGGTTCCTGACTAGAACCAGGAAGTACGAGCACATAAGTCCTGTGCTCAGGTCTCTGCACTGGCTCCTGTGGCTCAGAGAATAGACTTTAAAGCAGCTCTGCTTGTTACAAGTCTCTCCATGGCCTAACACCAAAGCACAACTCCCACATGTTAGTGCCATCTCACACTCTGAGGACTTCAGGGACCGGCCTCCAGCTGGTGCCCAGACTCAGGACTAAACATGGGGAATAGACTTGCCTTGCCTTGAGGTCTACAGTGCCTACTTCCTACATTAAAGCCACAGTATGTAACTTTTTAGCCAAAAAACAAAAAAGAAAAGTGTGTTTTGTTTTTTTGTTGTTGTTTTTTGTGTTTATTGTACTGAAAAATATGTGTTCTTACTGTGAGTGGGCCTGCGTTTCCACAAACCTGACTCTTATTTTGGAGGAGGACCTTCTCCTGCTTGTTTCTATGGAAATGTCATTCTTGTGCTATAATATTCCACAATATGGCATAAAACATATCTATGTCCATGGAGAATGTTCCAGAGTATGGTTTTAACTTTGTATTTCCATGGAGTTAAGCAGGTGACGTTCCACCTCCAGAAAACTTACGGTCACTATGTAGTCTTGTCCCTCTGCAAAAACCTTGTCCAATTTCAAGTCCCTTCAAGTGAAAATGAACATTGAATCTCTTATGTTTGCTCCACCATGATTGCTATTACTCTAAACATCTGAAATAGTGGTGCACAGGCTGACCCGTAACCCGCAGGTCCGGGCGGGTCAGAAAACTCAATGAGAAGAAGTAAAGCGAGTGCGGGTGGATTGGGCATAAACACTCCTCTGCTGTAAATTAATGTGTTGTAAAAGTCAGCACCATAAGCCTCACCTGAAGCATGTTCGGCAGCTCTAATTAAACGAGAGCACGGGACTTTTGTATTCACATGTCTTTACCTGCACAAAGAGGACAGCTTTACTCCATATGCATCAATTCCAAATGTAAAAGCGAGAGAAGAGAAAAAGCTCATGGTGTTCCGTGCACACAGAGCAGCCACGTTATCAGTGCGCTTTTATAGCTACTGACTGGAACCACACAAACGATGCCCCAGCGTGAACGAGTCACGGATCATACAGGTCTACGGTGCAAAGACAAAGCTCTTCATCTGGACAACGGGGCGGGTCAGAAACAAAGCAGCGCATCACTAATCTTTAACTCTTATACTTTTTTAAGCTTTAACAGCATTCACTTGAACACATTTAATTACCCAGCATGCTTCATAGCTGTGTAAGCAGTACTGGAGGAGATACACCACATCTCTTTGAATTCTAAGGTTGCAGGTCCAAACCCAGACGCGGCACTTCGAAATTATCACTGTGTATATTTGTGAACACATTAACAGCTCAAATCACAGCATTTAAGGTGAAATGACCAGTTTGGACTGAGCACATCTGGATTCCCACTGGCAACAGCTACTGCAGAAGTTGGGGCTCAACTAAAGGGCTGAGGGTGACTAAAGAAATTCTTCGTCGACTAAACACATGTCCCACTGATCGATTAGGCGACTAAAAAGGAGGCGTGGCCAAAACTAACTACACCTGCACAGGAGTTCATGCGAAAACAACTATTTATGCAAAAAAAAAGTACTAGGAAACTTTATATGTAAAAATGCTTATGGTTATTGGTAAATTGGAATTGGAATACACTCCAAAAAAAGGAATACACTCCAAAGAAAAGGAACTTGGACACTCCAAGGCAAAGCAAAACTGGATACTTTGGTGACACAATTGCAGTTTAATAATCTGGTAACACACTTTTATACACACACCTGCACCTGTTTTTAATGTTTTATATGGACTTGTTTGTTCTGTTTGTTTTTCTGTTTGTATTGTATTTTAAACAGGGCGCCCATGAAAAAGAGAGCCCAAGTGCTTTCATTGGGTTCTCCTGTATAAATAAAGATAAAGAAGAAAGAAAGAAGAAAGAAATGGTCAAATTTTTATAGCCCAAGTGCTTCAATGGGTTCTCCTGTATAAATAAAGATAAAGAAGAAAGAAAGAAGAAAGAAATGGTCAAATTTTTATATAGCGCTTTTCCACCTTCAAGGCACTCAAAGCACTTTACATCAAAGAACCAGTCACCCATTCACACACACATTCACACACCAGCAAACGCAGACACTGGTGAGAGCGGTCACTGGGACTTGCAGCTCTAGCGTAAGTGGTCAAATACGTAGTCTTAAGATGTTGAATAAATAATTTCTTTGTGCATTTTAAAAGTCACAGGACAGGATGTTATTCCCACAGTGTATTCTGGTACCTGATGATGACGATGATGCCGTCGAATACGTTGTAAGGGTTCCTCAGGTAGTTGAAGGAGCCGAAGGCCGTGATCTTTAGGATCATCTCCAGAGAGAACATACTGGTGAAGACGATGTTACAGATCTCCAACACGTTCGTCAACTCGTCCGGCTGCGAAACCGAGACAAACACACAGATCACACCAGGTATTCAGTCATGACTTTATTTGATAAGGTTGTCAAAAGTATCAAAAATCAGATACCAATCGAGACTAAAATTAGTATTAAAACTAGATACTCATTTGAGCAGGTATTGATACTAAAAAAGTCACATTCACAGGACAGAAATGAACCTTTCCTAAATAGCCTTAGAATGAGAATCTTGAGCTGTATCAGAACGAGTATACGCCCATGGACCACTATGGAACATACCTGGACAACTGAGGGATTACACAGATGTACATCTCGAGATAGACCAAAAATAATAGCATTGGCCACACAGAGTGTCGGCCATATTGGTTCAAACTTGAGACGTTCAAATTCTAAAATCGTCCCTCGTACTTGTCCTAGGGTTTTGATCCGACGGACTCCAAACTGAGGCAGCATCTGGTGTCAGAAGTTGTTAAAAGAATTTATCTAAGTCTTATGGTGTGGTCATAGCGCTTAACAAAGCGGCCATTTTGAAAGTATAAAAATCCCTGTAACTTTTGCAAAAATGATCTAATCTGGACGGATCCTAAGGGGCGTTTGTGTATTTTGATGACCTGAACATAATGATATGTGAATTGACTTTCTATCTTTAAAAATGGCTCTCCAGAGTCCCTTGAAAAGTAAAAATTGGATGGAAACATTTATTTCCAGTGTGACAGTGGCAATTTTGAGTTAAATGTCAAGCCAGGTTTGATAAGCAGCCCTCCCACTGAAACGTGCCCTTCTGTGGTCGTGAGGGTTGCGAGGGCCTTTATCATGATTTAACTCACTGTCTATTTAATTTAACCTTTTAACCCACAGAATGTGACGCATTAATGTGTAAATGCATTTATTTATTTACACACACGTCCTCCATACATGCATAAAAAAGGGAATAATAACTGTATGAAAAACTTCTGGTAAATTAAAGTTTAGACTAGACTAATTTTTCTTGGGCCAGGAATGAAGCACAGGACCTTGTTGCTGTGAGATGAGTTCTAACCCCCGATGAAGTAAGAAAAGTATAGAATGTTGAATGAATAAGCACAACTAACATGAATGGTCAACAGTCCTCAAGATGTCGCCTATAAACAGGAAGTGGTGAATGTCTCAACTTCTATGGGTTAGAGTTAGGAATTGAATGTTTAAAATGTGTCCAAACTTTCATTTAACAGAAAAGCCAAAGTAAATAAAGTAAAAGTATGATTTTAGCGTTCACTTTCACAGAGTGGGATGACATGAGCCTTCACACCTGCAGCATTAGTCACTGCTCAGAGTTTGGCACCAACAATTGTCCTGTTAAAATTATCCACTGAGTGACAAGCCACAGTTTGGGACATTATTATTATTATTTTAATACTTATAGGGAAACATAAAAAAAAAAAAGTATATTTTTGAGTAGTTCTTAAACTAACTGTACAACAATACAATAACTCGCTCAACTACACTCTGAGTGAACCATTATAACACAGGTAAAAGTCGTTAGGCTATTAAGTTCTTCTCTCAAACTGACAACACTCTGTTCCACCTTGTGATGTCATGTGGTAATACAGGAAGTTCTCCGCTGTGTTTTTAAACCCCACATACCTTCACTAGAATCATTTGGATAATTTCAGTCTTAGAATTGCCAATCTCTACTGAATTAAAGGTAAAAGGAGCTGTTAACTTGAAAACTACGGCTTCATGACATCACAAGGTGGAACAGAGCATTTTGAGCTTTGGAGATGTAGACAGACAAATAATAAAGGGTTACTCAAACGTGTGAATGAAACAAAACACAACTTCAGGTACGTTTTTGGTGAGGTAACAATATTATAACATGGTTTAAAGCTCACACGAATCCATTTTGTGTAATACAGGACTTTTAATGATTTGTCTCCAAAACCATGACGTTGAATTTCGGTCTAGTTTTCAGTAGTCTGAGCACACAAACAACAGTGAGTCCATTCAAATCTATTGTGGATTTTCAGATAGAGTTATGCTCACACTCCCGCATCACTGACTCATCAGACTGTTCAGACCAGGTTTGGCAGTGAAATATTGGCTGCATCTTCTCAATCTCTATATTTGATCCAATCCTCGTGTAGTCTCCTGTCTCCTCGTCCTCTCCGCCCTTTGTCGAAATCAGACTTATACTGTTCAGTTGTATGGTGCCGCTTCCACTGGTGGTTGAAATTTAAAGCCACTTGTATTGTTGTTTTTTAGACAAAAGGGCCCATATTACGCTATCGTCAGATCCATGTTATAATGTTATCAAAAGTCACTTAATGAAAACTACTACTGCAGTTGCAGTGTATTGTTTTGTATCATGTTTTTGTGTATTTATGGAAAACTGTTGTGTGGGAGCATGGGTGATGTAGGCTTGTGGGCGGAGCATTGGACAAATCTTACAGCTAACCGTAAAGGGCCCGGGAGAGATCGCTAGATTACTCAAACATGCATGGATGACATCTTAAACCTCTTCAGGCATGTTTTTGATGAGGGAACAACGTTATAACATGGCAGAAAACTCCAAAAAAGTTGTGAAGGTAGCGGGAGCAGATGTCCAACCTCGTCGTTAGCGTTACTGCTCCGGGGGTAAAATACGGCGCGATAACACAGATCAGAAAATAGCGTAATATGGGCCCTTTAACTTTGTCCCAGTGTATTTATTAAAACAGACTTTGGAAGCAGAGATTTTTCGATGTTGTTTTGAAAACCATAAATCTCTGATGTGGTCTCACTCTGTTTCCCACAAACTCGTCTGACATTTCACAGCAGAGAAGTCAGATCGATGCTCGCCGCGTTTAGCATTAGCGCTCGGTCTCACTCTGCTAACCATCACGCACTCTGGGATGTGTAGTGTTTTGTGGACGCTAACGAGTGCTGAGCTCAGTGAAAACGCAGCTAATGATGCGTCAACGGTGTTAGCCGCGGCGCTAACAGTCCGAGGGCCGCTAGCAGCCCGGGCCCCAGTCATTAGAGCCACAGACACATCTGAAGGGCTGAAATAGAACAGAGCAGAGGAGCAGATGTAACGGAAACCAGATCACTTACTAGAGTAATCGCAGAACCGATAATTAAACCCTTTTTTGCATAATATACATTGTCCAAACTTGTGGAAAGAAACCAGATAACTCACATCAGATATAACTGTTTACATGACGTTTACATAATCAGATAACTCCAGAAATGAGATCAGGAGCAGATTTTTGCTACTAGTTTTAGTATCAATTAGTGAGTGATTTTCGATACTTTTAACAACGCTAATCTGACATTACAGCACCATCACATTTTAAAACGCTCATTTTAACTTTACATAGGCATGAAGCTATATATAATTTATCCAGAGTCCAGAGATTCAGAGCTGGACTCACTCCTCCTCAGCCGTCTTCTCCTCTCCCCTCCTGTTTTCTTCTTATATTCTCATAATAATGACTTTGCCGTTGCCATAGAGAAGCTCGATCATGTTCAGATCAAACTGACGAAAACAGCTGCTGCCTCTGGGAAACATTAGACGTTTTTGCACCGTGACGTAGCAGGGCTTTGTTTGGTGATAAAACAAATTCTCCCAAATGGTGGGTGGACTGATGCAACCTGCTCCCAGGCCTTATTATATTTGATCACATATCTCATGACAGTTATTCTAGCTAATGGGGGAGGAGCAAACACTGGACACGGAATGATTTTACCATACCAGAAGTCAACAATATGATGTCAGAGTTTTTATTATTAGCTTTTAAGCACAGGGTAAATACGATTTTGTTCCAGTTGCCTGGTAAAAAGGCTAAATTAATTAAAGGGCCCATATTACGCTATTTTTGGTCTATGTTATAATGTTGTTTCCTCTTCGCAAACATACCCAGAGTTGTGTTTTGTTTCATGCACAGATGTTTCACACACAGACCTTGCATATTTAGGCTGAGTTCTTCTCTCACACAGAAAACACTCTGTTCCACCTCGTGATGTCATGTGGTAATACAGGAAGTGCTCCAGTGTGTTTTAAACTCCATACACCTTCATTAGAATCATTTGGATAAATTCAGCCCTTGAATCGCCAATCTCTACTGAACAAAAGGTAAAAGGTAGCAGCTGTTAACTTGAAAACTACCACTTCATGACATCACAAGGTGGAACAGAGCATTTTGAGCTTTGGAGATGTAGACAGACTAATAATAAAGGGTTACTCAAACATGTGTGAATGGAACAAAACACAACTCCAGGTATGTTTTTGATGAGGTAACAGCATTTGAACATGGCTTAAAGAGTCAGTTTAGTGTAATATTGGACCTTTAATTAATTGGGTCGACAGTGGCTCAGTGGTTAGAGCAGTGCCCCCCCCAACCCGAAGGTACATATTCGGATTGGGGCACTATTAATATTTTTAGTGACAGAAATTAGGATTGATACAAGCACAAATAAGCCACTTACGACACTCGTGGCACTCGCTAGCGTTAGAGTTAGGCATTAGCTCAGTGGAGTACTTCATGTTTTATATAGCCTTGTATACTTGTTTGTTTTGTTTGTTTTTCTACTTGTATTGTATTTTAAACCGGGCGCCCATGAAAAAGAGAGCCCAAGTGCTCTCATTGTGTTCCCCTGTATAAATAAAGATAAAGAATGAAGAAAGAAAAGAATGACAACTTCACACAGCAATAAAACGGTGCTTTTTAAAACAACAGGATACGTCACAACTGAGCGGAGGCCTGAATGCTTTGTATGGAAGCAGAGTAGAAACTGATTTAAACAACAAGCGATGAGCACGCTGACTTCAGAGCACGACCAGCATGACAGCCTCAGTGAGCAGCAGCGGAGGAGCACCAGAAGCAGGGTAATATCATTGGTGGACAGTAATTGATACAAAAACTAGTATCAAAACTAGATACTCATTTGAGCAAGTATCAGTGGTAACAATAGCTTTAGAATGATCTTGAGCTGCATCAGAACAAGTATAAGACTCACGGAACCTACTGGACGACTGAGGGATTACACAGATATAAGGCCACATGGGAATAGAAAAGAAAGTACTACCATTTAATGTTGACAATCTATTGCCTAAATAAAGAGTGTTTTTATTATCAACGTGGTATCAGAATTCGTATCGAGTGTGTTCCTTTTGTATTCAAATTTGAAATGTTAGTATCGTGACAACATTACAGTATCAAAGTATAATATTTGCTATAATATTCCAGCATTCCCATAGAAACAAAGCAGAGCAGTGCATGCTGGGATATCACTGTTCAGTCTCCACGCAGGGGCTCTGATGAACACGTCTCCAGTCATGTCTCTCCTTTAAACAAACCCACATCTCCACAGCTGCCAGTATTTTTAGCCTCGCCCACCGTGGCAGCAACGGGCCAGCTGAAGGAGGGGGGGCAGAGAGAGACAGAGAGAGAGCGAAAGAGAGGGGGGGTGAAACAAAAGACAAAAGCGTATAGCGCCAGGGAAGTGAGCGCGTATGTGCAAATTCACGGGGCTTTGTTCGCTTGTGATGGAAGTAAGTTGAGCGATCAGCTGATGGACTCTCTGGACTTTACCTGGAACGGCTCTCGATTGGAACCAATGATTGTAAAGTTCGAATAAATACTTCACGCAGCAGCAGAACAAGCCGAAAAATCAAACTTCCTCTAAATTACGCTGGAGTACGTCTGCCGGCGTCGCCATGTTTGTTTTGGTTCGTTTGGCGCTGGCTTCCGCACAAACCACGGTGCTGCTCTGTGATTGGTCAGCGTAAAGTATCAATAGTTTCGGACTCCTCCCAAACCCGTCCTACCTGCTGGTGGTGCTCGATGCCCATGCTGACAGTGTTGATCAGAATGGCGATCATGATTCCTCGGTTGAAGTACTTGCTCTCCACGATGGCCCACAGCTTCATCCTGGTGTCGAACCACAGATCCGCACTACACTTCCCTTGATGCCGCGCTCCGTCCGACTCCTCCCCCTCCTTCTCTTCCTGCTTAGGCCCCGCCCCGTCGCACAGGGCCTTGGAGCACTGAGGGCAGGGGTCCGGCTCGGAGCTGTCTGCTTTGGAGTGGTGAGGGCAAGGGAGAGCTGCAGGGAGGAGACAGCAGAACACAATGATATTTTACTCCTGTGGGGTATTAACTGCTAACACACAACATATGTAGATCACCATGTTACCTTTTATTGTTTTGAAAATTCACAAGGTCACAAGGTATTAACATGTTTAATAATTTTCACTTTCGTTTTTGACGCTCCGAGTGCCCCGTCCCTTTGCTCCCCGCATTTCCAATTCAAATAGGGCCTGGGAGAGATCACTAAAATACTCAAATTTACTTGGATCACCACTTCAAACATACTACTGATGAGGGAAAAATGTTATAACATGGTAGAAAGCTAAAAAATATTGATTTGGCAATATCAGTGTTTCATCATTTATAATGCAGGGTCTAAATCTGGAAATCTCCTGCCTTATGCTGTATAGACACAGTGTACAGTTATATAAATATCTATTTTATTTAAGCATTTTATGGAGCTGACTGTGTGACAGATGGACTGACGTGGGCAGAGTTGTGTTTTAGTTTGATGTTTTTGAAGTGATGCAGAAAAGACTGAGCCGCTGCCTGTGTGAGTGTGTATATGAAAAGTTACGCAGTGCACCTTTAAAGTATTCCTCCTCACCGTGTCTGTTCCTGGGCCTCTTGTCTCGCCCTCCTCTCCCGTTCACCCTCCTCTCCCGCGGCTCCTCCACTCTGCCCCTCCCGACCCCTCTGAATCCGCGTGGTTTTCCTCGGAGAGCGTAGATGAAGTTGACCACCTGCCTCCTGAACTTCCGCAACATGTGGCACACGAGCTGGAAGAGTTCCTCGTAGCAGTCGCCCGGTTCGGACGCCAGCGTGGACATGGACGAGCACTGCGCCCGCTGCTCCTGCATCAGCTGGTGCTCGCGCTGCTTCGTCTCCGAGAACTGAGTCGCTATGACGACCAGGCACAGGTTTATCATGAAGAACGAGCCCACCTGAGCAACACAAAGGAGAGGCGTGGGTTAGGTAGTATTGATACTTTGACGTTACATCGCGTTGAGGGACCTGCATGTATGTACTGATACTTTGCAGCTGATGTCATCAACATTTCCTGGAGGGTGAAGCTAACTAGAGGCACTGCTCTGTGTGAGGCTCTGTTACTCAAGTTAGACTTTAATCTGAGCTTTGTTTTACAGAAGACATACTGCGCTTGTGTCTGCTGTATAACTGTAATCTATGAGACCTGTGGATCATTATGTTTTTTGTATTTGGCTCATGTTGCATGCACTGTGCACTGGAAATATAATGTTTTCAGTCTTTATACACGAGTACAGTGCGTATGCTAGCTTTGTTTTGTGAAGTGTATCGGCTCAACATATAAGTCCCATCATTGGAAATACACTTGTTTTCGCCTGAGTCTGTGTTCTGTCTTGTCTAATCATCTGTTTGGTTGTTTTAACCCCGCCTGGGGCCGTACTGTACCGGCCCCGAAGCGGACCCTGGAGGGTACTAGCTGCCAGAGGGGTGAACCGGTTCACTTTAGACAGTGGGGACACTTTTGGAGAATACCAATCCACTCCAAAGCAAAAAAGTGTAAACAAGGCTTATGGAATCTAACTGGAAAACTGAGGGATTACACAGACAGATAAGGCCACACGGTAATATAAAAGAAAGTACTATGATTTAATGTATAAAATTACATTCTATCGTCTATTCCGTAGTATCAAAATCAAGTTTTTTGTTTGGGGCTCTAGAATTGAAAAGTGGAACTTGGATCTAGTCTCCACTTGTTGCTTTGATTCATTCATTTTTTTATTTAACAAAAATATCGACTTTTAGCCATAGTTTTTGTCATTATAGTTTTTCTTTTTATTACATTTTAACCAATAAAGATATAACATTAACAAAAGCTATGAAATCATTTAGCCAACAAATTTACAACAGTCAAAATCGGTTTGAAAAATCTGAGGCACAAGCGGCGCAGCATCCCCACAGCAAGCACCATGTGCACCGTGACTATCAGACAGAACCCAACTGCCTACGGTGGCCCTGCAGGGACATTTTAAGTGACACCAGAGAAGATTCAACTGTGTAAAAAGTCAAAGTGAATAAATAAATTCCATGTTGCATTTTCGTGACAAAACTGGGTTCTTGGGCAGAGTTTGAACTGTAAGAAACATGTTATCTTCTCTGCTGCAGGGCCATGTTTTTAAATAAGTCATTCAAACTTCAATTTTCAAATTCAGGCAGAAATGTGAGAGTGGAGCAGTGACCTGGGCCTCGAGTGATGTGAAAACTGGAGGGAAATGTGTACTTTTTCACCTCTGTCAGAAATAGTTTGACTTGATTTTAGTTTGTGTAGAATCTTATCTTTTTTAAATCAGGTCCTATCAAAAAGCTCTGAAAAGTTGATTTTGCAGAACTGGGTCGAAAGTTGTTTTTTTGCATTACTGTATATTCATGACAGGAATGCACAGTTATTAATTAAGGAAGGGAAATTTGATCCTTTCTCCAACTAGTGACGGGACTTTCATCTCTTTTATGAGATCCAGACCTTTTGGATCGGTTCATTTCAAAGAGCCGTTCAAAAGACTGGCTCTTTTAATATGTATTTGTGACAGAAGCCAACGTGAGAACTCATTTTATCTACAAACTGAGAGTGGGAAAGTGTTCACCCTTAGAAATTATGCATAATGTAAATAAAACTTTGCACTACAACAATAATAATTCAAAATCAAACTGATTTTATGGTGCCAAATGTGTTTTTTTGTGTCGTGTCCTTGGGCAAGACATTCTACACCTACACTGTACTCTATGCAATGTTTCTGGTGGAGGGTTTGCCACTTTCTTGTCTCTATGGAGATGTTATTGCTTTGCTTCAAATGTTCCACAGTATTGCACTAAACACAGTTATATTTGATTCACCTGCTTGTTGCCATAGAGATGTTATTGCTTTGCCTGAAATGTTCCACAGTGTGAAATTAAACTCAAAATAAAGTTCAAAATACACATTCTAATGATGTTTAAAGGGCCCAGGATTTTAAAGGGTTTTGTTGTGTTTCATTCACACATTTAACACACAAATCCTGCATATTTGGACTGAGTTTTTCTCTCAAACACTCTGTTCCACCTTGTGATGTCATGTCGTGATACAGGAAGTGCTCCACTGTGTTTTTAAACTCCATACACCTTCACCTCCATACACTTCACTAGAGTCATTTGGATGATTTCAGCCCTGGAACTTCCGATCTCTACTGAACTAAAGGTAAAAGGCAGCTATTAACTTGAAAACTATCACTTCATGACATCACAAGGTGGAACAGAGCAGCGTCTAAGTCTCTCTCTTTCTCTCTTTTCCCTTTCCCCATCACTCCCTTTTTTCTCTCTCAGATCAATACTGATTGTAAAGCCTTCTGATCCCCTCTTTCTCCTACCCTCTCTCTTCTTCTCTCTCCTCATCTCTCAAATTAATACTGGCCATTATGAGTCCCTCTCTCTTTCTCCTCTACCTCTCCTCTCTCCATTTCTCCCTCTCTTTTTCCCCTCTCTCCAATCAATACTGATTCTAAAGCCCTATGATCCCAGTGTTATAGCCCTCTGCCCCCTCCCCCCTTTTCTCTCTCCCCTCCTCCTCCCTCTGTCTATTTCTGATACTAAGGCCCTATGACCCTTCACTCTCTCTCCCTCCCTCCTTCTCTCTCCTACCTCTCCTTCCCTCTCTCTCTCCTATCTCTCCTTCTACCTCCCCTTCCTCTCTACCCTCATTTCCTTCTCTCTTTGTATCTCTCTCTTCTACTCTCCCATCTCCTCTCTTACTCACTCCCTCTCCTCCTAATCTCCTGTTCTCTTCTACACTCTTTTTTCTTTTTCTTAGATCAATATTGATTATAAAGCCTTATGACCCTCAACCCTTCTCTCTCTCCCACGTCGCCCAACTCTCTCTGTCCCTCTCTCCTTCTCTCTCTCACTCTGGTCCCTCTCCTCTCTCTCTCTTTCTCTCCTTCTCTCTCTTTCTCAGATCCATACTGACAGTAAATCCTCACGACCCAAACCTTCTCTCCCCCTCTCCTCCCACTCTTTCTCTCTCCTTCTCTCCTTCTCTCCTCCCCCACTCCTTCTCTCTCCCTCTCTGCTCCCCCTCTCCTCTCTCTCTCCGTCTCTCCTTCCCCTCTCCTTCTCTCTCTCTCTTAGGTCCGCTCATAATAAATCCTCATGGCCCTCTCCTTCGCTCTCTCTCACCCTCTCTCCTCTCTCTCTCCCTCTCCTCTCTCTCTCTCCCTCTCTCCTTCTCCTCTCCTTCTCTCTCTCTCTTAGATCCATACTCATAGTAAATCCTCATGACCCTCTCCTTCTCTCCCCCTCTCCTCTCTCTCCTCCCTGATCCATACTATAGTAAATCCTCATGACCCTCTCCTTCTCTCCCCCTCTCCTCTCTCTCCTCTCTCTCCCCCTCTCTCCTCCCCCTCTCCTTCTCTCTCTCTCCTCTCTCCATACTCATAGTAAATCCTCATGACCCTTTTCTTCGCTCTCTCTCTCACCCCCTCTCCTCTCTCTCCTCTCTCTCCCCCTCTCTCCTCCCCCTCTCCTTCTCTCTCTCAGATCCATACTCATAGTAAATCCTCATGACCCTCTCAGCCTGAACCATGAACCAGAGAACTACAGAGCACAGTGGGCTTAACTGCTCTATGACATATAACTATAAGTGTGTGTGTGTGTGTGTGTGTGTGTGCGTGTAGGTGTGTGTATGTGTGTGTGTGTGTGTGTGATGTGAGACGGCTCTCAATACGAAAGCTTAAATACAGTGTTGTTTATAGTCCCTACTTCGTTCCACATCTCCAACCATCCTGTTTGTCACTGACTTAAAGCACATACGACAGGTCTTAATGTTTTTCTACTTCCGACTTGGTTTGGTGGGATAGTTCCTGTGCTCAATATGTATCATAGAAAACTGTGGTGTCCAACAGTGGTGTCCGGTGGGAGCTGACGTCTCCGTAAACGTCATCACAACAAAGCGTCGCATGCTGTCGGCCCCTCCTATGCACATCACATGCTCAAACATGCATGAATCACTCTAAAAAGTTGATTTTGCATCATAGGTCTGCTTTGAGTGGCAGTTTGTAGGAAAAAGTTGAAAAGAAAAATACAAAAATACAGGAAGTAGCTCTGAGTTCTAAAACAGAATTCCTTCACCTGTGTCATCACCCCATCCTTCATTTAACAAAATAAAGGTGTTGTCATTTATTATAATCGTTGATGGTTGCTAGGTAACAGTCATGAAATTACCTCAGTAGTAGGGTAACCAGGTGTCCCTATTTACCTGGGACAGTCCCAGTTTTGAGCCCTGTGTCCCATGTCCCAGCAGAAGTATCTAAAACCAGTGCTTTGTCCCAGTTTTGTATAAGAAATACTATATCAGGTGTCCCTATTTCTGGCAAATCTGATCCCCGCCAACAGTATAAGGGGCACATATTATCATTTGTTTAGCTAAAATACAGAAAAAATGTGTTTGAAAATGTCCTCAGCTGCAGTGACTGAAGTCTCTCAGATTATGTGCTGACTCAAAAGTGACTTGTGAATAAGTCATGAAGGGGCCGAGTGCATAACCATTTTCTTTAATTACACGCTTTTACTATTTTATTATCACCAACCACCCCAAACCAGGGGTGCCCCAGTTTTTGATTTAGAAAATCTGGTCACCCAACTCTATAGTCCTATTCACACAGGATTATTTTCTCCTGGGGCATCCGCACGATCATATTTCTTGTAAAACAGCTTATCTCTGTAAAACCGTTCACGCTGATACAGTTCATGATCCAAACTTTACAAACTCTGTATCAAAAGCACTCAAACTTTTCCAAAGAGGCTCCATGCTGCTGGTTCTCGGTTGCCACAACAATGGGGTTGTACTTCCAGGTCACGTCTTTACCGCAGTTTGTTTTATGGTTTTTACTTTCTAATTGTAGTAAAAACAATAACTGGATTAGAGTATGGTCCATTTGTAGAAAAATCTAATGATGTTAACCATGTTTTAATGAAAGGAGCAGTCTGGCCTTTACAGAGAGAGTTGTGGTCGGAGCTCGTCTTGTTCTGATCAAATATTCATGTCTTCACTATAGTAACAGTATTACAGTGGTTTTGTGGGTTTGTTGTGGTGCAGTGTGCAAAGAACCATTGAGACATCATGCTGGCAGCGTTTTACGTGTACATCTTTGGTGGAATGTTCGGCAGTTACCATGGTGACACGATGCACATATTAGCAAACACAGCCTGATAAGTTTTAAGATTGTCTGAAAACTCAAGAAAAATATAAAATGGATTTAAACAACACATTTTCAGGAGCCTGCGATCAATACGAGCGTTCACTGTCCTGTTTAGGAGTTTGATTTTCAACAAAAAAGTCAGAGTGACTAACTGAAAAAAACTGTTGGCTAATTTTAGCTAGTTTGTGACTGTAATGTTATTTGAGAGGGACTTGTTTAACAGCACAAATCAACTCACCTGTTGTAGCTAATTCAGCTCTTTCTGTTCAGATTGTGTTAAAATAAAGCTCAGATTAAAGTCTGACTTGACTAACGGGGCTTCACACCGAGCAGTGCCTGTAGTTAGAATCACACCCCCAGGGAATGTTGATGACGTCAGCTGCAAAATATCAATACTGTGTAAATGTGCAAATCAAATCTGCTCACTCAATCACTGCTCTCTGCTGCGAACTGTAGCTATCACTGGGTTTCAGGCGACATCACAACATTCTATTGGCCGGTAATATTTAATACAGAAGAGGGCAGCTTAAGTAAGTATTGTTAAAATGCTGATTTTTGTTGTAATACAGTGAGTTATTGGGTTTAGTCACTAATCAAAATCATCAGGTTAAGCATTTGTGAGTTTACCTTTGAGATATTTTATGGCAAAGTCCAATGTGATCTAAAAAAAACTGAAAAAAAAAAAATGGAAAAAAACCTGACTCTTGCCCCCCGTCTGAGAATATGACATCATCAGACTGTAGAATCTAAAAACCACCAATAGGCAGAGCAGTTACCTGTCCAACCAGAACGACAAACTTTGACAAAACTTTACAAAGACGAGTGGGTCTGGAGCCTTATCCTGTCTCCCTGATTCCACAGGGCGTGATTGACAGGCGGATTAACCAATCAGAGAGAAGCATGGTCTGTTTGTCAGAATAAAAAAAAACAAAAAAACACAGAGGACTGAGGAAGCACAGATTTTTGCTGAATCAACAATCAAAGCACCAAATGTATTTATTTAGCTCAAGTAAAAGAAGTTATAGATTTTATTGTGAATCATACAAGAGTTTTGGGGAGGTGATGTCTTCTGCCTTTGAGAAACATGTGATACAAATTAGCGGGTGTGGCTGGACCGTCCCAAATTAGGATGGAGGTTTGTCACATTTATGAAAGTATGGGAAACAAGAGCGGCACTTTGCTCTGATGACGTCTGCATGTGCCGTGAAGGGGCAGGAGGACTCACCACGAGGACTGTAAAAAGTATCGAGAATCACTAATTGATGGACCACTATGGAACCTACCTGGACGACTGAGGGATTACACAGATATAAGGCCACATGGGAATAGAAAAGTACTACCATTTAATGTTGAAAATCACATTCTATTGTCTTAA
>KN473564.1:25912-54216 GCA_000787095.1 Periophthalmodon schlosseri
GAAACTGTCACACGGCGGCGGCCATGTTGGATCCGCCTGTTTGGATTTACTCAGAGGGAAAAAAAATATGTTCCGATTAAACTGATAGAACAGAGAGCCACAGGGATAAACCGGGACTTATCTCGGAACGCAGTGGTAAACAAGTAGAGAGCAGACAGTGTAACAGAATGAGACGGTGTACTACTTCAAGTTGTTTCTTTACGATTTGTTGGTCTGGTTTATGGCCTATCCACATGAAACAAAAACTGGCACAGAGTTCAAAGTCTTCTCTGTCAGTATAAATAAACAAAAGTGAAATGATTCTTTTCCCAATAGTGTCAGAAGCGGTGCCATTGTTCAACCCCAAAGACGCGATTGTTGTCAGTTAAATGGACTTTAGGCCATAAGATTAATATGACAAGCTTGTGGAGCCAGTCCCAAACAAATAATGATAAGGTTCAACCACTCAACCACTGCACCACTACTTGAAGTTACATAGTACAGTATCTGCAACTCTTCAACCGTTTATCTTATCGGATTTTAACAAAGACATAATGTGCTTGTGCCTGCTGTATAGTTATAATCTTTGACACGCGTGGATCATTATGTTAAAATTTGGACATTTTAAAACGCAATATTCAACTAAAAGAAACACGTCTACTGACTTCCGTGTTAGAAAAGTGCGGTACCCAATGGGAGCTGACCTCACAGCAAACGTCATCACAACAAAGCGCAGCATGTTGTCGACCCCCTCTTATGAACAGCTGCTCATCACACTAGCGAGTAGCAGATTATTTTTTTCGTTTGTACCAAAATGACTATGCAACGTTGCTGAATCCTTCATGTATCATCGATTAGGAAAATAAAATTGGAGAATGAAGTAAGTACAGAGCAGTGGGCATGTACCGGGGGTGGTGAAAACGGGGTTAGATTGGGGAAATGGCGTCTTGAAAACAGAAGAATAAAGATTACTCAAATGTGCATGAATCACTTTAAAGAGGGGGGATTTTACTTCTTTGCAGTATTAGCTGCTAACACATAACATATTTAGATCACTGTGTTACCTTTTATTGTTTTGAAAATTCTACATTCACCAAATATAATGTATTAACACGTTTTATAAGTTTCACTTTTGTTTTTGAAGTCATTCCCCCTTCAGAGCGCTATCACAACACAATCAGCACGTGTCCTGCTAATGAAACTACTGCACATCGCATCAGGTTTGTGAAGTTGTAGTGTATGTTTTGTATCATGCTTTTGTATATTTATGGAGAATTGTCTTGTACAGGACCGTGCTGCTAATCGTAAGGAGGGTTCAAATAGAGATCGCTAAATGACTCAAACATGCATGGATCTAAAACCTCTTCAGGCATGTTTTTGATGAGGGAATAACATTATAACATGGTAGAAAGCTCCAAAAAGTTGATTTTGCATGTTACCCTGTCTTTAAATAGAACTTTGAGTGGGTAAATGAAAAGGGAAACAATTATAACACAGTTAAAAGCTCTGAAGTCGATGTTACACAATAGATCCGCTGTAACTCCATTGCCGTGTCTCCCTCTCTCTTTTTCTCTCCCTGTCCTCGTCTTCTGCATTATTAAAATCATAATTAAACCTCACTTCTCCCGTCTGTCTGTGAGATCTGGAGCGCATATGAACTCTCCACATGAGGAAACCAGCGGGGACTATTTTCTGTCTCAAAGAGAAACTTCAAACTCTCAGAAAATACGGCCACAATCACAGCCCGGGTAATTGAGACTTCCACTTAACGAACAACTGCATGGTTTTACAGCCTCCTCTCACATTAAAGCGACAGGCCATGAAAAGCATCTCTTATGTCCAATGCTTCGACTGAAACAAACAGTAGTGGGAGCTTATGTTGTTTTGTAGTTTCGCAGTAAAGACACATTAAAAACCAAGTGGAGACTATCTTGTTTTAAAACAGACCTATTATGGAAAAATCAGCTTTTCAGAGCTTTCAACCATGCTGTAGTTGTTTCCTCGCACCATTTACTCACCCGAAGTTGTATTTGGAGTGATTCGTGCATGTTTGATTTTTATTCGCTTATTTTAAAGACCCCATTTTGATGATCAATTCCATGGATCTGTTTGAACAGATCCATGTCTGTCTGTCTGAAGAGCGACAGTAAAGATTTTCTTAAAAACACCACTCATCTGAGAAGCACAAGACACGACCTGAGACATGGTCAGGACCAGGGTCTTATTGATTTTAGTCTATTTTTCCACCCCAGTACATTCAGTGTTAAAGGAAGAACTGTCCCTTACTCACTCCCATAAATTGGCAGTTTTATCACAGAAATCATTTGAGTCAAATAAAAAATATTCAATTAATTTGCCAGTTCTAAGTTGGAATTGAAGCCATCTAAGAAAATGTGTTTTCTTCTTTCCACCAAACCTGTCTTAGATTTCATCCCTTTCCACACAAATTTGAGGTCAGCCAGACTGAATTTGGATTACACTTTTCTTTCATACTCCACTTTTGCTTTTTTTAATCTCAGCACGGACACTTGATGTTATTCCTCTGTTTTAAAGATGGGTTGCTTCTCCCTTAACAGTTGGCTGATGATTCCTCATAAACAGACCAGTCTGCACAATCAAAGCGTCCTCGGAGAGCCAGAACACAGTCCTCATCCCACACTTGGATCGCACGCCTCTGCACCTTTTCCCTAAGCAGTACGGTCTGACAGGAGGGCAGCAGGTACTCCACATTATGGACAATACAAGCGGGGGGCTGCCTCAGATATGTAAGCCCCTTTAATTGAGCCGTAACATAGATCCAGTGTTTTATTACCCTGAGTGGGGCCGGTAATAAATTGGGTAAAGCTGCTAATCATCTTTTTACAGGTGGATATGCACCACAGTGATGAGTATTTGCAGGAACTCTCTTGACTGAAACTAAAAGTAGTGGGAGCTTGTGTTGTTTTGCAGCTTCGCAGTAAAGATACATTAAAAAAAAAACAAGTGGAGACTATTCTGTGTTAAAGCAGACCTATTCTGCAAAATTGGCTTTTCAGAGCTTTTAACAATGTTACCGTTGTTTTCCCTTTACTTTGTTGTCCAATTTTATTTTGTCAATGTGATACGCATATGATTTGGCAGCCCCGTGTAGTCATTTTGGTATATGTATAAATGACAAAAAAAGCAGCTATCATGTCTTTCAGAGTGTCTCTGTACTCGTGCATAAAGCATAAACATGTCTGCAGTCCGTCTGTCTTACTCCTTAAAGACTGGACATTAACAAGGGCCATTGATGCTAAGGGAAGACGTTCTTTTTAGCTGTTACTCTCTGTGAACGCTGTCAAACACCACCCCTCCTTCGCCTTTTCCTCTTAACATTAACAGTCTTCAGCTTAACATTAACAGTCTTCAGCTTTTCGGGGCTTAAAACTCTGTAAAGCCTGCACGTAGCCCAAAATGTCATTCTTCCCGACATTAGCAAACGCGTTGACAACCAGTTGATTCTGATGTTGAAATTCAAGAAGAAAGTCCCAGGAGTATTTAATCCTATTTGTGCTCGGCGTGTCAATCAATCCCACCGCGAGGTTCAGCGAAGTTGCCAATAGTAGAAGAAATACTTCCATCATCAATCAGACGCAGTGGAACAGCAAGTTTAACTTATGACTTGACTCGACTGTGAGCAGAGTAAAATGAGCTCATTTAAAAAAAAAATAATTAAAAACACTTTCATTCATTCACACTGCTGCAGTGAGCAGCGCCTCCAACAAGCAGCGCCTCTAACAAGCAGCGCCTCCAGCGGGCAGTCCTAAGTGCCACTTTAGAGAACCTTTAGTGTTCTCTAAACTGAAGAACATTAAAGGTGCACTACGTAACTTTTCTGGTGAAGCGCCTGCCTCCTGCTTGATTCCACGGAGATGTTACGGCTTTACCTGAAATGTTCCAACACCTGAAATGGCATTAAAGAGGGGGTTTTATACCATGTTATAATGTTGTTCCCTCATCAAAAACATGTCATCCATGCATGTTTGAGTATTTTATCAATCTCACCGGGGCCTATTCGACCCTCCTTATGGTTACCAGTGCGATCATGACAAGGCTCCACCCACAAGCCTACGTCACCCATGCTTCCTCACGACAATTCTTTATAAATGTACAAAAGCATGATGCAAAACTATACACTACAGCTTTACAAACATGATGCGATGTGCAGTAGTTTCATTAGCGGGATGCACGCTGATTGTGTTGATAGTGCTCTGAAGGGGGAGGGATTGTTTTATTTAAGAAAAGGGGCAACAGTGCATATGCATGAGCGTTGTAAATATGCCAGATTATAGCTTCTGTTATGTTATGGCTTTACCTGGAATGTTCCACAGTATGGCATTAAGCTTATACATCTCCATGGAGACAAGCAGATGACATCCCTAGGTCTAGGAAGATCTGTCAAATATATGGAGGAGTTATTATTTATTTACTTATTTTGCAATAGAAGTACTACACACGTGAGATAGATGGGTTTGTTACCACACAGTAGAACATTCCAACCAAAGCAATAACATCTCCACGGGGACAAGCAAGTAGCAGAAAAATTACATAATGCACCTTTAAAGCAGACCTATTTTGCAAAAGGGACTTTTTACCATGTTATATTTGTTTCTCTTCTCATTTACCCTTTGGAGTTGTGTTTTCTTTCTGTTATTAAGTCGTTTTAGATCAATATTGCTATTTAAAATGTACAAATTATAACACAATGATCCACTAGTGTCATCGATTATAACTATAGAACAGACAGAAGCAAAATATGTCTGCTTTAACTAAAATAAAATGCATGAAAGGTCAGAATCAGATGTAAGTGTTGCTATATTGAGACATCAGTGATATGGTGTGGGCTTATATAAGACCCTGTAACATACATGTCACCGCCCACACTCTGAGCTCAGCCAATCACATGGGCAGGTGAACAGCTGCAGGGGCTCCTTTAGTTTGACAGTACACATAACATCTATAACAGCTTATTTCATTGTATTTATAGACTTTACTGCCCCCATAAGAAGATGCGTCCTCTCTGTCTGTAACCTGTTAGCAGCAGCTGATAGTGTTGTCACGATACTCAATGGTAATAAAAAAACCCTCTTTCTTTACACGGTAGAATGTGATTTTCAACATTAATTTGTAGTACTTTCTTTTATATTACCATGTTCCCTGCAGCCTTTAAAACAGCCATAGTAAAACCAAACCATAAAACTGGGCACAAAAATAAGGTTAACAGCTCCAGGCCTATAAGCATTTTGACTACTGCCTCTAAAGTCATTGAAAAAATAGTAGCAGAACAACTTGTGGGACATTTGAATAGTGCAGATCTTCTCCACCTGATGCAATTCGGGTTTAGGAGCAACTATCCAACAGAGACAGATTGTTGTTATTTAACTAAAAAGATCAAAATTGAATTGGATAAAGAGCGAGTGGCTGCAGCAGTATTCTTGGACCTTAAAAAAGCATTGGATACTGTGAATACTGGAAATGTATTAAAATGAATGCAGTCATATCGTTCAGATCGATCGCAGAGTGTTCATATTAATGACAAACTCTCTTACTTAAACCCCTGTACAAGAGGAATCCCACAGGGCTCTATTTTGGGGCCATTGTTGTTTTGCCTACACATCAATGACTTACCGGCTGTTTGTGCAGATGTGAAAGTACAAATGCACACTGATGATATGGATATGATCTTACATACCCATGGGAGAAATGTGACTGAGGGGGCTGACAAGATTGCACCAGCACTAGATTATATAACTAAATGGCTACAAGCTTTATGCCTCACTCTTAATACCAAAAAAGCCTTTTACATTGTACTTTAACAAGAAGCAAATCTGTGGTCCGCAGCTTATTGTTCAAGGACAAATCATTAATAATGTAAAAGATGTATTTGGATTCGGCTCCATCCTTTGATAAACAAATTAAACATCAAAACAACAAGTAAAGTTATGAAATTTAATATGGCAAACTTCAGACATATTCAAAACTCCCTAAACGCTCAGGCATCAAAGGCTTTTCTTCATGCCAGGATTTTTTCTCACTTACATTACTGCTTAACCTATTGGTCGCAGACAGGGAAGGCCTTAAAAAATCAAATGAGACACTTTTTAAGCAAGCCCTTAAAGTTTTTGATAACAAGTCATTAACATATCATTATTGTAACATAATGACCAGATACAACCTGTTAAACTTCGACAATATGATTTTTTATTCTGAAATGCAGCTGCTTCATGGAATTCTCCACAATGCTTCTCCCCCTCCTTTAAGAAGCTTCTTTCAGCTAAGATCAGAGCAGATGAGTAGAACATCTTGCTCATCTGTAAGTTCTGCTCTAACCATTCCCTTTAAACTCACTGTGATGGGACAATCGGTTTCTCATACACAGCAGCGAAAAACTGGAATGCGCTTCCATCTGACCTTAAAACTTGAACTAACTACCACGCTTTCTCTTATGGCCTAAAACTATGGCTTCTGAGGAGGTAGGCGTGTCAACATGAGGCTTCTTCTAACGTTTAAACATTCTGTCTGATTGTGGTGTCAGTGTACTGTGCAGATGTAGATGTATTGTGTTTGACTAATGACATTTGTCTTGATGGTAATGTTGTTGATGGATTGTATTTGAGAGGATAATAATACTGATGAATTTAATACCTGTACATTTTAGAGGATATTATTAACAATGAATAGGACTTTGAGTATTTTTAGAAGATGAAATTGAAACTTTGTATTTATGGGACTCAGTCTTAATGAACTGAGACTGTTTTAAATGTTTAATGATGAATTGGATGGTGGTTATTTTAAGGAGACAACGTTATTGATGAAATACTGTTGCCAGAGGTGTTTTTTTTGTTTTTGTTTTTTTGTTTTTTTAATGTAAATAGGCTATGTACCTGCCCAAGGACTGCAGATGGAAAGGAGCTTGTAGCAAAATCTGGCGCAGAGCATCTTTTGTCTTTGAGATTAATTCTTTCTGTGCACTGTCCTTGTTTTAAATAAATAAATAGCCTTAATAAAATAAAAATGTGGCCTTTTATCTGTGTAATCCTTCAGTCATCCACAATCTAACCAAAATATAATGACAGGGGAAACCAGAGGAAGCCCCCCGCCCCTGTGTAAGTCTAATATTGGCTACTTTTGCCAACCTTTCATTAGTCCATTAATTAAGAGCCCCTGAACTTTGTAGGTAATTTCGAAAGCAAAAAGTCAGAACAAAACTGATGTAATTTAGTGCAAATTAGTTCCACAAATCCAACTTTTACAGTAGTGCATTTCTGTCAATAGATACTTTGCAGTGACATCACACTAGGCGTGTTCTACATGTGTGTGTATGATGGAATGTTCAGCATGGTGACATAATGCACACATGAGCAAACACAGCCAAGATAATGTGAACACTCAAGAAAAAATACAAAATGGATTTAAACAACACATTCTCAGGAGCCTGTGATCAATACGAGGGTTCATGGTCCTGTTTAGGTGTTTGACTTTCAACAAAAAGGTCAGAGTGACTAACTGAAAAAAACTGTTGGCTAATGCTAGCGAGCTTGTGCCAGTAATTTTATGTGTAAGAGACTTGTTTATCAGCACAGTTCACCAGTTGTAGTCCCAACCAAGTAAGCTCTTTCAGGTCAGATTGTATTAAAACAAAACTCAGATTAAGGTCTAACAGAGGTTCAGACAGAGCAGTGCCTAGAGTTAGCATCACAACCCCCAGAGAATGTTGATGACATCAGCTGTAAAGTATCATTAGTCAGTGGTCAGACATCGATTACTGGTGACTTCTCTCCAAATGGGGTTATTACTTATTATAAGAACCCTTGTGGCACAGTTGAGGTTAACCTGTATTTAGCACATTCTGCCTATGACATGTGTTCAACTCCTGTGTCTCCAGACAACATCCTGCCTAAAACTTTTGTCCAGACTCCCGCCTCATGTTTATGTTGCTTCTAAAGGAATTCAACTGAAATGTAGAGAGACATGCCGTTGAGGATCACCGCATTAACTCACAAGCCGCGTTACTGACCACTTTTGCCTCTAAATTCTTTTAAACTACATTTTCTTTGGGAGTACAGGTGATGTAGGCTTGTGGGCGGAGCTTTGTACAGGCTCATACAGCTAACTGCAAGGAAAGTTTGAATAGTGCCCGGAAGAGATCGCTAGATTACTCAAACTTGCATGGATGACATATAAAATATCTTCAGGTATGTTTGAGATGGGCGAACACTATAACATGGTAGAAAGCTAAAAAAGAATTGCTTTTGCATAATACCCCCTTTTTAATGATGAGGCTCATTCAGGTGCATTATGTCATTGTGTGGCCCCTCCCATCACCGTGTGCTCTCAACATTTGCTTAAGCTGCCTATGCCACAGGCTGACCCTGAGAACATGTAAAAGTCTACACAAAAAGAACCCTCAACACAGAAAGGTCACTAGCCAGGAATAAAAATCTCTTAATTTTGTAAAACTGATCCCCAAAAAGCATCTGAAATGGGCATCTGTTATTGCATGGATGACATCTAAAACCTCTTCAGGCATGTTTTGATGAGGAAACAAGGTTATAATATGATTGAAAGATCAAAAATATCTATTTTGCATAATACCCCCCCCCCCCCCCTTCACCTTTGCAATATCCAAAGCGAAACATCAGCTAAAGTTAAATATAACAG
This sequence comes from Periophthalmodon schlosseri, assembly GCA_000787095.1. Classification (NCBI taxonomy): domain Eukaryota; kingdom Metazoa; phylum Chordata; class Actinopteri; order Gobiiformes; family Gobiidae; genus Periophthalmodon; species Periophthalmodon schlosseri. The sequence goes on from KN473564.1 coordinate 34,574, forward strand.
TACCCCCCCCCCCCTTTAATTTAAACAGAAATTCTAACAGAAGCCATTTATTTGTGCATTTGAGTTCAATTTGACCCTGTTCAGATGTGCTATTTGATATTTATCTATGATGTTGAAGAGTCCTTGAACAGAGGAACATGTTGTGTAATCTGCATACTCCACAGACAAACATACATTCATACATAAATATATATACATTTCCCTTATCTTCTTTAAAGATTTATTCACATCTGAATGTCTTTAGGCTGTCTATAAACAACATGTACTGTAAAAGGGATTTAAAATCACATCTGAACACCCCAAAGACAATTTTCTGATCTGATGTTAATGTTGTTTCGTCATCAAAAACGCACCCGGAGTTGTGTTTTGTTTCATTCACACATGTTTAACACACAAATCCTGCATATTTAGGCTGAGTTCTTCTCTCAAACAGAAAACACTCTGTTCCACCTTGTGATGTCATGTGGTAATACAGGAAGTTTTGCACTGTGTTTTTAACCTCCACACACCTTCACTAGAATCATTTGGATGATTTCAGCCCTGGAATTGCCCATCTTTGAACAAAAGGTAAAAGGAGCTGTTAACTAGAAAACTACCGTTTCATGAAATCCCAAGGTGGAACAGAGCACTCTGAGCTTTGGAGATGTAGACAGATTAATAATGAAGGATTACTCACACTCATGTGTGAATGAAACAAAACACAACTCTAAGTATTTTTTGAGGAGGTTTTGAGAACATTATAACATGGCTTAAAGCTCACAAGAGTCAGTTTAGCTTAATCTAGGACATTTAAGTCTATACTGAACATGTACATGAAATATTTACATTCACATCTGAACAGCCAAAAGAGCCTCTTGTCTTTAAGTTCATACTGTGTAATAGGGATTTGAAGTCACGTTGGAACACTTGAAAAACTATTTTCAGTCTATACTATAGATTGTATGTATAAATCTATATAGCTGACCTGCTAGCCGCCGTGTTCTAAATAGGAAGTGAGCATAGTTTCATTGGCTCTGGCTACAATTCACTTTCTACTGAAAAACCATCACCCCTCTCTCTGAAACTGCTGCTGTCAGGCTCCGCATTTTGGTCTTAAAATGTTTGTTTTAACTCTACGTGATCCTGGGGTTTTTATTTCTCTATTTTGTCCCTAAATCAAGGTATAAACATTAATAACAGACCAATGAGGCTCCTTTTTTCCCCACGGTTGCTCCCGCTAGTGTTAGCGTCAGGTTTGATTGACAGCGTTGCTAAGCAGCTGCTAAACCAGTGGTGCGTTACCTTCAACAGCCTCACTCCTGATTGGCTCTTGCTATGATATTCGCGGTTGGAATTCCAAATATGGAACTCAGCTCCAGATTCACCCCATAACTGCTAGACTTGATCAGCTACATTTGGCTGGAGCTGAACGCTATGGGTGACGTCACAGTCTCTTAGTCCAGTGCTTTATACAGTCTATGGTCCATACTGAACATGTACTGTAAGAAATATTTACATTTAAAGTTGAATGCTCAAAAGAGCTGCATATTTTGCATATTATACTTTAGATTGTGTAGTGTAATAGGATTCACAGTGATATCTGAACATCTGAACGATCTGAATGGCCATGGGCTTTAGAACGATAAAAAAATTAGAACTGTTACCATAGCGATTAACACACACACACACACACACAAAACCCAAAAACATGATATCTTTTGAATGTGGAAAATGTTGCATATAAAGCTGAAACCCTCGACATGTACTGTAATATGGATTTCCATTGACATCTGGACGCCTGAAAGAGCTACACAGCTTCAAGCTAAGTCTATACTATGTACTGTGAGGATTTAGTCACATCTGAACCCCTGAAAGGCTGTTTAGGTTTAGTCTAACTGTGATGTCACGCAGAGGAGAGGGGCTTACAGTAAAGATGGGACTTTAAGCTATTGCTCTCCATTCCTTCTCTGTATAAGTCCTTCTCTGAGGTACTGGATGTAGGGTTGTCAAAAGTATTGAAAATCAAATACAAATCAAAACTCAAACAAGTATCAAAACTAGATTAACTAATCTGAGCAGGTATCAAAAAAAGTCACATTCCCAGGGCAGAAAGCTATTCAGGAAAGGTTTCCTGAATAGCTTTCTGCTGGTTTAAATCCTATTTATCAGATAGGCACCAGTTTGTTAATGTAAACCAGAGCTCCTCACTGTGCTCTAAGTTAACCTACAGTGTACCACAGGGTTCTGTACTCGGTCCAATCCTGTTCACACTTTATATGTTGCTATTAGGTAATATCATCAGAAAACATGACATTAACTTCCTCTGCTGTGCTGATGACACACAGCTGTACTTATCAATGAAACCAGATCAGACTGATGGAGTAGATAAATGGATGACACTTAATTATCTGCTTCTTAACCCTGAAAAAACAGAAGTAATTGTTCTAGGCCCCAATGGCGTGCGAGACTCTCTATCTGACCAAATAGTCACACTAGACAATGACACTGTAGCCTCCAGCTCTACTGTAAAGAACCTTGGAGTCTTATTTGACCAAGAGCTTTCATTCACACCACATATAAACCAAGCTTTAAAACAGCCTTTTTTGGAGTCTTTTTGACCAAGAGCTTTCATTCACACCACATATAAACCAAGCTTTAAAACAGCCTTTTTCCACCTGCATAATATCGCCAAAATCAGAAAAATCTTGCCTAAAACTAAAAAACGTATCCATGAATTTGTCAAGGTTAGATTACTGTAATTCCCTACAGGCCACGTGCCCTAAAAGCTCTATAAAAAGCTTTCAACTGGTTCAAACGGCAGCAGCCAGGCTCTTAACAGGAACTAAAGGAGTCGAAGTTAAAATCAACTTTAAAGTGATTGACCATACACTGTATATATGTGTATGAGCACTTTGGCCACTATTCTCTGTTTCCTCCTACTTTTCCTGCCAACAACTTTCATTACTCAGTTCACCTGGAGTCTGTTCATTGCTATTCACAAGTTGGTTTGGGTCCTGGTTTAGTCCTGGTTCAGTCCATGAAAGTGGGTCTCCCCTTCACTGTGGTTCTCCTCAAGGTTTCTCTTTTTCGCTTTTTTTAGGTTTTCCTTACCGAGAAGGAGGGTCTAAGGACAGGGGATGGTCTGGGACAGTTCTCCATTTGCTTTTTTGCTACAAATGTTGGATAATCTTTTTGTTATTGACCAATGTCTGTTTCACTGTTTGATTTTCTAACTGGTTTGGTTAAATCAGTGATATTGTTAACCCCAAAAGGCAACTGCTACTGTGCTTCTGGGCTTTATAAAAATAAACTGAATGATCTTGAGCTGTATCAGAACAAGTATAAGACACACAGACCAGTACACGCCCATGGACCACTATGGAGCCTACTGGACGACTGAGGGATTACACAGATATAAAGCCACATGGGAATATAAAAGAAAGTACTACCATTTAATGTTGAAATTCACATTATCTGAAGTGTTTTTATTATCATTATGGCATCGTTATTGAGTACTGAGTTTATTCCTTAGTATCAAAATTGACTTTTAAATTTTAGTATAGTGTTTCCTCGTGTTTCCTGTGTTTCCTTGCTGCTAAACCCGGAGACGTTTTGTTGACGCTAAAACGATAGAACTCCAACCTAATCTGAGCGCAGCATAATTGCACCTGAAGTATTTGTATAAGTATGTATAAGCGTCTTACACATAGGCTGTTCATCCTGTGATGTGCTGCTGCTCTTACATGTTGTTAGTGCTTTGGTGTAAAGTGCGAGTGCGACGTCACCCACAGCATGACGCAAAATGAAGCTCACCGAGGTTAGCAGTTACAGCGGCTAATCTGGAGCTGAGTTTCAGTTTTGGAATTCAAACCGCGAGTATCAAAGCAACCGAAGAGCCAATCAGTAGCGAGTAGGTACGTGGCCCTTCCTGCATCTGGTTTGGCAGGGAGCGGGCGCTTAGCAATACTGCCAAATAACCCTGTTGCTACCGCTAGAGGATGCGACCTTGGGCAAAGAAGGCACCTGATCGGTCTGTTATTAATGTTCATATCTTGATTTAAATTTAAATCTTGATGATAATAGCGAAATAAAAAACCCAGGATCATGTAGCGCGGGTTAATATGAACATTTTAGGACCAAAATGACGAGCCTCACAGCGGCAGTTACGAGAGAGCGGTAACGATTTTTCAATAGAAGGTGAGTAGGAGCCAGAGTTGATGGAATCAGAAACGCGCCCATGCTGACTTCTTATTTGGAATACCGCAGCTCGCAGGTTATCCATGCCCATTTATATATACAGTCTATGATTAAAACCTGTTCCATATCAAAGCTATGGTCCGTGTTCAGATGCCCAGGAACATTTTTCACTTCTGCACTTTTCCAATTCAAATGCAGCTGTTTCATCATCATATTTCCAATTTAACCTGACATTTACCCTCCGCTCTCCTCCCCCTCCTCTCTCCTCTTCCTCTCATCCACCTCTGCTCTGCCCCCCCCACCCTTCCCCCCTCTCCTCTTCTTCCCCTCTTCCTCTCCTCTCCATCTCCCTCTTCCCTCAACCTTTCCTCTCTCTTTGCTTCCTTTCCTCTTCCTCTCCTCTCTCTCTCCTCTGCCTCTCCTCTATCCTCCGCTCTCTCCCTTCAGCCTCTCTTCTCTCTCTCTCCACTCTCTCCTTCCCCTCTTTCTCTCTCTCTCTCTCTGGTCAGTCTTGGCTCACGGTCTGTAATGAAAAGTGTGATTGGCTTAAACAGGTGTAGCCGTCCTGTAGCCGAGTTGTGCATAAAAAGTGAGCACATTCAAAGAGGATCTGAACTCACCAATTTATACAAATATTTCACAAGTCAGGACCAATGTCAACTTTTCAAATTCTTTTCAATTGCATATTCTGTACAACGGTTTCGTTCCTTGGATGAAAATGAATCTTTTATGTAATCGAATGGCAAAGGTGGGTAGTATTTTTCTAGCAGCAATACTTTTACTCCTACTATATATGTATTTTTTTTAATCGAAGTAACAGTACTCTTACTTGAGTAAAAGTTTTGGTTCCTCTTCCCGCTGTGAGTAATTCTACAGATGACAAAAGCTTTATGTCGACAATATGAAATGATTTGAACGTTTGTGTTTCTTGCACCGCTCCTTCAGAAATAATTAGGTGTCTTATTTTTGTGTCTGTCCTTTGAAAATACCAGGTTGTGTGTATTATTTCATGTTTTATTCAAATTACGTTCACTTCAAATAAAAAGGTTACTCTTTAAGTTGCTCTTACTTGAGTGGTACTTTTCCCAAATACTTTTGTAGAGTAATTTCTTGGACCACTGCTTTGTATTGCTACTTGAGTAATACTATTTTGAAGTAACATTACTTTTACTGGAGTATAATTTTTGGCTACTCTACCACCTCTGTCTAATGGATTATCATTATCATGTGTTTTGGGACACTCGCAAAACAATATATTCCAGATATCATAAGTTAGCTACACGAGTACTTTTTGTCTTCTTGTCATTTTTTTTTTTTTTTTTTTTTTTTTTTTTTTTTTTTTTTTTTTTTTTTTTTTTTTTTTTTTTTTTTTTTTTTTTTTTTTTTTTTTTTTTTTTTTTTTTTTTTTTTTTTTTTTTTTTTTTTTTTTATACAGATAGAGGCAGCTCCTGAAAATGTGTTGTGTAAATCCATTTTGTATTTTTTCTTGAGTTTTCAGAATCTTAAAACAGATCAGGCTGTGTTTGGTAATGTGTGTGTTGTGGCATCACGGTAACTGTGGAACATTCTGCCATAGACATACATGCAGAACCCCCAGCGTGATGTCACTCCACAGTCCAGTCTAACCTCGGGGGAGTGGTGGAGTGATGATGGAGGTGATATGTGGAGGAATTTGAGCTGTGAGTCTGGTCCACTGAGTGTCATAAATGTGTGAGTTTGTGTGCGTGAACGTGACTGAGAATAATGAGAAGAGAGAGAGGGAGGAGGGAGGGAGGGAGAGGAGGAGAGGTGAGAGAGGGAGAGAGAGAGAGAGTAGGGAGAGAGAGAGGGAGGAGAGAGGGGAAGAGAGCGAGTGACAGGAGGAGACGTGAGAGAGGGAGAGAGAGGGGGGGATTAAGTAAGTGGAAGCGGGAGAGAGAATAAGATAGAGGGGAGAGTGAGAGAGAGGGGAAGAGAGAGAGGAGAGGGAGGGAGAGAGGGAGAGAGAGGGAAGAAACAGAAAGAAGACAGGGAAGAGAGGGAGAGGAGAAACCGAGGGGGAGAGGGAGAGAAGGAGAAAGAGAGGGATGGAGTCTGTGCAAAGAGAGAGGAAGGAGAGAGAGGGAAGAGAGAAAAGACTGCAGAAGCGAGAGAGACAAGAAAATGAAAGAGAGAAGAGAGTGAGGGTGATAGAGAGACGAGGAAGAGGAGGGAGAGGGAGAGAGACAGAAAGGAGAGGGGGAAGAGATGGAGAGAAAGAGAGAGGGGGATAGGTTCTGGGCAAAGAGAGAGAGAGAGAGGGGGAGGGGAGCAAGAAAGAGGAGAGAAGGAAGAGAGTGATGGAAACTGATTAAAAATAAGTACATGTTCAAGTCTGGACACCAACAGCGTCTGGGTCAAATCCAAAATGATCTCGTCTTTAGACAGAAAATCCATTTTGTGTAATGGGCAGAGAAATATCTGACAGGAGAGATGATGCATCAACAGACACAGAGCAAAGTGGGACTAACGTGCAAACGGCAGCTTTTCAGGTCTAATTCTCACTTGGTTTGGTGGAACAGAACTAGACCTATCATGATAATATAGAAACATACTGTGATAAACGATAATATTGAAACTACTTAAAGTCACTGACACAGTAACAGTAATGCAGGATGATCCCAGTAAGTTATTTAATCTACCTGCTACAGCTCAAGTCTCACCTTATAACATAAATACAGCAAAAATCTCCCCATTTTTGCAAAGAAATTGTTCACATGTTAAATACTGAGTGTAACTTTTCTGCAGTGTTGGGAAGTAACTGAGAGAATACGGGATTCAAATTACAATTTTTGACTAACCGTTTTCTGCTACAGTTACTTTTCATTTGGTGGTATTCAGAATACAGTTACTTTCCTAAAAATCAGAGGGATACGTGTAGTATTTGATTGCACAATTTAGGCTTCAAACTGCACAGAATCAGTGACATAAAACACTGGTGTGGTGAGTACATGTGTGATTTTTCCTTCTCTAATCAGTGACAGGAAACACTGGACAAACAGTGAAACAAACATGAAGCTGCTTATAATACTATGTTGCATTTCTCCACTACACTTTAAATGTGACTAGATGTATTGTAAGTATTCAGGATGCAGTACTCTGACTGGACCATGTATCAGAATATGTTACAAAACACATTTTAATGCAGGTATTGACTATTCTGTAACTAAATACATGTTCAAAATATTCTTCCCATCATTGCTTTTCTGGTAGTTTCTGGATTGTTCCACAGTATGGCATTAAACTCATGTTCCTTATTCAAACACAGAAACACCTTGGAACACCTGCGTTCTTACTGGGAGCAGGGTCACCTCTCCACAGAGCTGACCTTTGACTTGACCTGGTTACATCACCAGCTCCAGGAGATAGTAAGGTAGTAAAGTTTACCCGCCTGTCTCCGTGTGTTATTGCATTTCTGGAATGCTCCTCAGTATGGCATTACACTCATCCATCTGCATGGAGATAAGCAGTCGACGCCGTCAGGCAAAGTTACAGGTCAGATCTGTGGAGAGGTGACTGTCTAATGCATGTTTTTCAACATATTTGTGCAATAAATATACCTACCAATTAATTAATGTAAGGCAGATTAATGTCATACTGTTCTAGGCAAAGCAGTAATATCTCCATGGAGACAAGGAGACATATATAGTGCACTTTTAAGTGGCAGTTTGTTGAGAAGAAACGCACAGAAAGTAGTGCTGAGTTTCCTCTACCTATGTCATCAACACAGAAAACTCCATCCAAAATGCAGACAACTTACATGTAAAGAACCTGTGGTAACATTATGATTGATAGGAAACAGTTATGGAATGACTTCTATGTAGTGCCATAACTGTGCCATAAACCTTCACTGAAACCGCCTTAGTCTGTATTTAAAGTCTTTTAGTCTGTATTTAAAGGTTTAAAAGAGTTACTCACGATGATGAGGAGGATGAAGTAGATGAAGTTGTAGAAGGAGTGAGCGTCCATCACGTAGTACATGATCTCCACCCATCCCTCCAGAGTGATGACCTGAGGACACACAGGGACAGAAACATGTTTACTTACCCATAGACTGTATACAGAAGTGGACTAAGTGAGTGTGACATCACCCATAGCTCCAGCCAAATGAAGCTCATCGAGGCTAGCAATTATAGTGGCTAATCTGCATTATTTGGAAATCCGAGCATGTGTATCATAGCAACCAAAGAGCCAATCAGGAGTGAGGGGAGCGAACTGAAACGTGTTCATTGTTTTCTATCAGCTGATCGACCCAGAAGGGACGTTACACTTAACAATGCTATAATCTGTTTATTAATTGTATGTAGGCCTGAACAATTTGTGGAAAATATATAATTGTGATTTTTCTGAGAAGCATTGCAATTGCAATTAGATTCATAATTTATGTTTTAATAATAGGATCCAGTTCAAAGTTCACATTTTAAACATGTCCAGAAGAATTGACAAGAAAACCGAAATATGAGTGAACAAACTAATGCAAGAATCACATTTCAGAACATGTTTGTACTGATCTAAACTACAGGGTTTGCAGTTTTTATGCAGAATCCGACATTTTGTCAAGATATTTAGTTGTTTATGGAGGAAATGATGGCACTTAAACAACTGCAGACCTTGCGATTTGATAATTGCGTCCATTCAAATTGTGATTTCAATTTTTTTTTTTCTATTTCTTTGTGATTAATCTTAATTAATCAGCCCCAATTGTGTGTAATCATATTTTATCTTAGGAAGTGCTTACAAGGATTCCACAGCTAATCGTCTCCTCACATCGATTTGCTTTGGGTCATTACATCAGACGGCCAAGGTTGCAGCAAGTGTCAAATTTAATAAGAGGTAAACAGCTGATAAGAGCTGCACGTCTTGGATTTTTACCCCAAAATCATGCAGCCCTCTGATTTCAATAATCAATGATCAGATCAATATTAGACTTGCTATTTGTGTTTAAAATGTTGGATTCTGAGTGGCACAATATCAGAGCAGCAGAAAGGACTAAGTAGGCGGGGCTAAAAGTTCAAACTAAAACATGTTCCAGACACATGGGCTGGGTCCGATTGCGCTTACCTCATAAAACTTGACTTCCGTTATAAATAATGGTCAAATTGGATTGGCACATGTAAACGGACTGGATTATTCAGTTTTTGTTTTTGTTTTTTTCTAAGATGTGGCTATTTTAACAGCTCAAGATAAGGTAAGCGGCTAATGCTAGCAACTTTATACAGCAACGGTTTGTGGTTTATTGATAATCACAGGTCATTCAAGGTTTCAAGGTGCATTGTGGGAAATTTTGAGCGCACTACTTTTTCACTCACTGGACATTCGGCCAGCACTAAAAATGTCGTGACCCCTAAATAGTGCCATAAGAAGGGAACAGTGTGGACATTTGGACTCAGTTTGAAATCAGGTCCAGGCCCTTTCATTGTCATGGAAACTGCACTAAATTTTGATAATCTGACCTGGAATATGACGATCCATGCGTAGGCGATGTTGTCGAAGTTGATGGCTCCTTTGTGCGGATTCCTGTGTCCGGTCCCACAGCGGGTGTAGTACTGGTTCCAGTTCACACACAGCCCAGCCACGCTCACGGTGCCGTTGGTCAGAGGCTCCACGGCCAGCCCCAGACTCTGCCTGTAGAGGGCGTCGTCCTTGTCCAGGCAGCAGGTCCGGCCTCCCTCCCTCCGCGCCGGCACGTCCCCACACGACATGATGCCATTGTCCCAGGGCAGGGAGCAGATGAAGGGCCGCTCGTCATCCTCATCCGCCATGTAGTACGGCTTCGGCAGAGAGAGGCCCGAGGAGCTGCAGGAGAGAAGGGAGATAGGGTCAGAACACATGACGACTTTTCAGAGTTTTTATCATGTTATAGTTGGTTTTCCACACCATTTACTCACCCAAAGTTGTATTTGGAGTGATTCATGCACGTTTGAGGGGGTTGATTGGCAATATGGCCAATCAATCCCCTCAAACAGATTTTTTACCGTCTTAAAAACGTGAAAAACAGAACTAGTTCATTTTAAACGGTTTGCAGTGGTCCAAAGTTATTCCTCACTTACCTTATGCATTCTGAGCATTCTAATTATTCACTACGATGAGTTTCGCCATCACGGTAAAGCTAGCATGCTCACTCCACTCAGACAGTCTAACCCATAACCTCCTTATTGAGAGGAGGAGACAGAATAACCACTCTGCCACAGCAACACAGGACAGACATGCAAACTCCACTCAGACAGATCAGGAGTCTAACCCACAACCTCCTTACAGAGAGGAGGAGACAGGAGAACCCCTCAGCCACAGTCCCTTGTCTCTTGTCCCATACTTAGAGTAAATGACTGTAGTTAAACAGCTAAGCGCTCGTTAAAAGGGCATTTGCAGCCTTGTAAACACAGCCACACACTAAATAAACCCAGTAATTTGTCCAAAGACGACACTCTATCTGTCGCCGTGAGGGAGGAGAGAGAGTCCGGCTTTTTATATCCAGAGACGACAAGAATTCAGACAGGACAGAGAGGTCACTGCTGTCTGCACATATTCTAATATACGCAAAAAAGGCTTAAAATGAACAGATGAGCCTAATTAGCCTATACAAATAAACACAAAAATTAAAGGAGGTATTTTACTTCTATGGGGTATTAACTTCTAACACATATTAACATATTTAGATGACCATGTTCCCTTTTATTGTTTTGAAAATGCTATATTGGCAAAAAAAACCAACATATTAACATGTTTTATAAGTTTCACTTTCGTTTTTGCCGCTCTGAGTCTCCCCTCCCTTTGCTCTCTGTGCTAAGTCACTCCCCCTTCATAACGCTATCGTCATGACACAATCAGCGTGCATCCTGCTAAACTACTGCACATCGCATCAGGTTTGCGAAGTTGTAGCGTACAATTTTGTATCATGTGTTTGTATATTTAAGGAGAATTATCGTGTGGGAACATGGATGACGTAGGCTTGTGGGCGGAGCCTTGTACAAGCTCGTACTGCTAACCGTAAGGAGGGTGCAAATAAGGCCCCCGGAAGAAATCACTAAAATACTCAAACATGCATGGATGACTAAAACCTCTCCAAGCATTTTTTGATGAGGAAACGTTACAACATGGTCAGCTAAAAAAAAAAAAAAAAAAGATTTAGCAATGACTCAGACACCACACATTTCAAATGACTGAACGTCATCATAATATCATCCTATATAATATAAACCAGGATCCATTTGCCACCTCACATTTTAAATATTGGACCATATTGGTACTTAGCAGCTGACGTCATCAAAATTCCCTGGGGGTGTGACGCTAACTGTAGGCACTGCTCTATTTGAGGCTTGTTAGACTTTAATCTGAACGTTAATTTAACACAATCTGACTAGAAAGAGCTGGCTTAGTTGGAACTACAACAGGTGAGCTCATTTGTACTGTTTAATAAATCCCTCTTAAACAAAATTACATTAACAACCTAGCTAGCATTAGCCAACAGTTTTTCAGTTAGTCACGCTCACATTTTTTGTTGAAAATCAAACACCTAAACAAGACCATGAACACTCGTACTGATCACAGGCTCCTGAGAATGTGTTGTTTAAATCCATTTTGTATTTTTCATCTAAAATATTTGTGGATAGTGATTGATAATGTGTGCATTGCGTCACCATGGTAACTGCTGAACATTCCGCCATAGAAATACATGTAGAACCCCCAGCGTTTATAATTTAAACGATCAACAATCCAGTGTGTCCTGGTTGGTCAGTTGAAGCACAAGATTAGCTGTATCCTTTTGAGTGAGACATCCTAAGGTATCAATAAAGTGTCGATAAACCAGTGTCCGAGGTCTAATGTGCGCTTAAAGTAACATACCTCAGGGAGTTAGTTTAGCCATTAGCGTAGCCACGGTTCATTAGGCCATTTGTAATTAAGTTCCCCAGGCTCCACACGTCAGCAAGATGGAGAGTGGACGTTAGCAACGGGGAATTCAGTAATGGCATCAGACACATTACAACTAAATAAATTCAACTAAATTACAGTGAAACATTCATTAAACTTCGATTGCTTATTGATGCTTTGCAGTGACATCGCGCTGGGGGGTGTTCTGCGTGTAGTTCTATGGTTGAAGGTTCAGCCGTTTCCATGGTGACACAATGCACACATTAGCAAACACAGCCTGGGACGTTTTTAGATGAAAACTCAAAAAGGAAAACAAAATGGATTTAAACAACACATTTTCAGGAGCCTGTGATCAATATTAGCAATTTGATTTTCAACAAAAAGGTGAGAGTGACTCACTGAAAAACTGTTGGCTAATGCTAGCTTGTTATTGTAATGTTATTTGAGAGGCACTTGCTTAACAGCACAAATCAGCTCACCTGTTGTAATTTCAAGCTCTTTCTGGTCAGATTGTGTTAAAATAATGCTCAGATTAAAATTTAAAAGAGCTCCAGACAAAGCTGTGCCTCCGGTTAGCATCACACCCTCAGGAAATGACATCAGCTGCAAAGTATCTATATTAAAACTGCATCATTGTACTGAGTATTAAGTTTCCAAAAATTGTTCATAGAAAAAAAAAGCAATGACGCAAAAATAATTATTCATGTAAAAACTGTAGTAAAAAAGGTGGTCTGCTGATTTAAAGCGCACTGTGTAACTTTTCTGGTCAGCTGCTTGTCTCCATGGAGATGTTGCTTTGTTTGGAATGTTCCACAGCATGCCAATAAAGACCTATAACTTAGATACCTTTAAACTGTCTACATGCATTTTTATGAGTGGACTCGCCTTTCCACAGATCTGACCTATAACTTACCAAGTTGTGTCTTCTGCTTGTCTGTAGTCGACTAAAGACAGTCTATCTCTATGTATCTGACTCAAACTGCACTCACAAGATTACAGTTCATTCAAAGACTCCTATTTATGCAGAAAAAGTCCTAGGAAGCAAAGTATTTGTATAAAAACAGATTAAACCTGTGAATCACGAGTTTAATCTGACTTTTTACATATAAATACCAAATATTAAACTGACTCACTCACTTGCTGTTGTTCTGCTATATAGTTGTAGTCTATGACACCCGTGGATCATTATGTTATAATTTGGACATTTTAAATCGCAATATTCATCTAAAACAGCTTAATAAAAGAAACAGCTCCACTGACTTCCACGTGAGAAAACTGCTGTGGCCAATGGGAGATGACGTCGCCGTGAACGTCGTTACAACAAAGAGCCGCGGCATTGTCACCTCCCGTTTTTTTTTTAATTTGAACCAAACTGACAAGGCGACGCTGCCAAATCCTACGCGTATCACTGATTAAGAAAATAACATTGGAGAACAAAGTAAGTACAGAGCAGTGGGCGTGTACGGGGGCAGCAATATGGCGTTTTGAAAATACGTGCTTAAAGAAACATGCAAGAATCACCCCAAATACAACTTCGGGTGAGTAAATGGTGAGAGGAAGCAATTATAGCATGGTTAAAAGCTCTGACAAGTCCATTTTGGAGAATAGGTCTGCTTTAATAATGATCAAATAAATAAAAAAAAAACACTTAAGAAGTGTGGAGTAAAGAAATAACTCTTAACAGAACAATTACTTCAGAAAGTTAGACCTGCTACCAAACTCTGATTTTCACTTCAAAGTCAAAAGAGTAAGTTGTTCATGTTCGCGCAGGTTAGCAATTAGCCCTGATCCTCTGTTTGGCCTTTCTTTATTCTGCAGCGCTGGGCTTTTCCTGTCTATTCATGCCATTGTTGAAGTGTGAATGAGCAGTTTGTCGTAAGAGGCTTTAATACCATCACACACTGTTTGAGATCATTATGAGAGCGGAGTCTAGACGGGAGACGAGACATGGGAAATACAAAAGGTAAAGTGTAGCCTAATGTTTGCGAGTAGCATGTACAGCTCATAGACTGTGTAAAGAAGTGGACTAACAGAGTGTGACGTCGCCCATAGCGTTCGGCTCCAGCCAAATGAAGCTTATCGGGGGAAGCAGTTATAGGCGTGAGTTTAGAGCCGAGTTCCATGTTTGGAATTCTGCCCGTGGGTTTCATAGCAACCAAAGAGCCATTCCGGAGTGTGGGTGTTGAAGGTAACGCCCCTTCCCACCCACACCGCTGGTTTAGCAGGGAGCGGGCGCTTGTCAATCAAACCTGATGCTAGCTGCAGGACTGACCTCTGGGAAAGAAGGCACCTGATTTGTCTGTTATTAATGTTCTATCCTGAAGCGCACCCGTGCTCACTTCCTATTTGGAACACAGCAGCTAACGCATTAGCTGTGTACATTTATATATATATATACATAGTCTCTGGTATAGCTAAAGTGCTTTGTATAAATAAGGTAATGGCTAAATTGCAATTTTTTTTGTTTTTTTTGCTTGTCCTTTACCAAGTCCTTCACCAGACTTGTTTTAAGCAGAAATTCTTAAAACAAGTCTGGTGAAGGACTGGTGCAGGGTTTCTACCTGTGACGCAACAATCTTAGGAAATTTCAAACCAATATTTTAGTGAAAAAGTATAGGCCTGTCACCATAACCACCATAACCACTATATCGATCGTTCAATATATGAAAGCTGGAACAATATTTTTGGGGCTCAATATTTATAGTGTGTACAATTTCTTTGCAATAGTGGTGAGATTTTTGAATTTTTTATGACTTTTTATGCAACTTCTATGGCTCATTATGGGTTCATTCTGATATTTATTTGTTGCAGCTCATGTCAGTATATTTAAAAATCGCTTTACTGGGTTTATCTTGCTTCTTGTCAGTGGCATAAAGAAGCATCTCCACTGCAGAAAGGGAACATACGTTTCAGAAATGCTCTGACCCAGCCGCCAAGACATCACGAGCTGCTTCACTCAGATCTTAAAATTATCACTCAAAAAAAGTAAGTAAGTTACATTAAAAAAAACAAAAATGTAAAAAAAGACCAAGCCTTGTTGTTGGCAACAAATCGTATAGGAGGAGGTATCTCTAAACTGGCATCTAAATGACATCTAAAACCTCTTCAGGCATGTTTTTGATGCGGGAATAACATTATAACATGGTAGAAAGCTCCAAAAAAATCGATTTGCATAATACCCCCGCTTTAATTAGCTTGGTTTTATGTAGCTAAAACAAATACATTACCCAAACATGCAGCTGCAACGATACTAATTATGAGATTCCTCGCAATCGGCCTAGTTACAACTTTGGATAAGAACACGGTATTATAAACTGCCTGAGCATCCACTGTATGAGCCGATCTCAATATCTCCTCCACACACTGAAAGTTCACGTTTGTTTTCACTCAGCACAAATTAAATGTCACGAACTTCACAGATTTCTTCACCTCCTCGTTCACCTCAATCCTGCAAAACCACAGCTCGTTTAAAAGGAATTAGGCACACAAAGTTTGAACCATTTATTTATTTATCTTCGATTGCGGTTAGGTTCACGCCGTCGACATTCCCTGGAGGGTGTGATGCTAACTGTTGGCACTGCTCTGTCTGAAGCTCTGTTAGGCTTTAATCTGTGCTTTGTTTAAACACAGTCTGACTATAAAGAACTGACTTAGCTGGAAGTACAACCACTGATTCATGCTGTCAGACAAGCCCCTGTCAAATAACATTGCAATCACAAGTTAGCTAGCATTAGCCAACAGTTTTTCAGTTAGTCACTCTCACCTTTTTGTTGAAAATCACACCTAAACAGGACCATGAACACTTGTATTGATCACAGGCTCCTGAAAATGTGTTGTTTAAAACTCTTTTGCGTTTTTTCTTGAGTTTTCTGACAAACTTCTTTTTTTTTTTTTGGCTGTGCATTGTGTCACCAATGTAACTGCTGTGCATTTCGTCGTAGAGATACATGTAGAACAGCCCCAGCATGATGTCACTGCAAAGTATCAACCTGAGCTGGAGACAGGTCAGAATTCTACGGTGGAGTTTGTGGTTAACTGTCAGATTGCAGATTTGTTGATCTGGTTTATGGTTAAGGAAGTAAGTACGTCACAGTGGCAGTGAAAACGGGAGTAGAACGGAGCAATGCCGTCTTAAATAAGGAGCATAAAGATTACTCGGACATGTATGAATCCCTCTAAATACAACTTCAGAGGGTAAATGAGAAGAAAAACAACTATAACATGTTTAAAAACTCTTAAGTCCATTTTGAAAAATAGGTTCGCTGTAAAAACAAATATCAGAAAAAGTATCTCTCTGGTTTTATAACGACACCATTGGGTTGCTGTGGTTTTGCCTGCAACATCAATTTTAAAATAAGTTGTATGCAAAGAGATAATGAACTCTGCAAACTAATTTAAATGAACCTTTTTGCAAACAGCTGAAGTATACTTATTATTATGGCATTACTAAAAGTATAATATGTTTGTTCTTAATCCACCACAAATGTAAATCCCAGGAGCTTTACACTGTGTTTGACCCATAGACTGTATATATAAATGGACATAGCTAATCTGCTAGTCACCGCTTTTCAAATAGGAAGTGAGCATGGGCGCAATTTGGCTCTATCGACTGCCTCCAAATCACTTTCTATTGAAAAACTGTCACCCCTCTCTCTGTAACTGCTGCTGTCAGACTCGTCATTTGGGTCTTAAAATGTTCTTTTAACCCGCGCTACATGATCCTGGGGTTTAATATTTCACTATTTTGTCCGTAAATCAAGATATGGACATTAATAACAAACCGTTCTTTCTGCCTGCCTCCAGCTAAACCAGGGGTGTGAGGAAGTAGCGTCACCTTTAACACCTTTGCTCTTGATTAGCTCTTTGGTTGCTATGATATTCGTGGTCGTTTTTCCAAATATGGGCCCTGGCTGCAGATTAGCCGCTACAACTGCTAGCCCCGATGAGCTTCATTTGGCTGGAGCCGAACGCTACGGGTGATGTCACACTCCCTCTGTACACTTCTGTTTACAGTTTGTGGTCAGACTTAACCTTTCCAGCTCAGCGCTTGGTCCCATCTCAAATAAAGCGTATTTTCTTTCTGCACTTGACCTTTCTCTCTCTCGCTCTCTCTCTCTCTTTCTCTGTTTCTCTCTGCATTATCGTCACATATGTTTTCCTCGTGCAACTGTGCCTCTTCTGCCCGTTCACTGTTTATTGACTTGTAAGGACATGGCTCCTGTCCTCCCTCTTCATATGTCTATAGCCCTCCCCTTTAGCGCGCTTGAGTTTTCATATTTTCTCCTCCGCTCTGAAGGATAAAAGCCGTCCGTCACTCGTCACGTTGAAGTGAGATGTCTTCATGGAGAAAGTCCCTGGACACTCGGAGAGCGGAGATAAGTGTGCCCTCCATATAAAACCATATTACAAGTGACAAGGACGTATTCAAGAACACAATATGACACTAGTGATAAACCAGTGCATTGCAATATTGACGTTTTTAAGCACATAAAAAAGTCAGATCTCAGCCTTGGAACCGAAACACATACTACAGGAGAATTAAAGGGGCGGTACACATTTTTTTTTTTACCGCTTGGGACAGTGGTGAACACAGCTCAATAGTGGAAGCTAAAGTGACTATAACAAACTGCAAAACAATTAAATGCTTCTCTTGCCTCGTTTTCTTGGGTCCTTTCCGACAAAGGCGATCTAAAAACTGCCGTGGGCGCCTCCATGTTTGTTTATTTGTTGCTCTACTTTGTCTGTTTTGGTCAATTGCCAAACTGACTTTAAGCCCACTCTGGTGCTTATTTAAAAGAACACAGCTTTGACATTAGAAACATTTGGAAGTGTAAACGCAGTGATGGTTACTACACTTGCACTTCATTATAAAGTTGTCCACGAACCAGGAAGTGGTGGACAACTTGGTGCGCTGTTGGCATGCTAGATGTTGTTAGCTTTACCATGATGTCAAAACTCCAAACAAAAGTGCTATAAATTAATTGCCATGAATAATTATGATGCTCTGAATGCATAAGGTAAGTTTCTGGCTTTCACTTTTTGGCAATAATAAAAAACATGTACAGCAGAAGTCATAAACAGAGGAGCAATATGTAACTTTTCCGGTGTAGGGCAATTTTGTCTCCATGGAGATTGCTTTGCCTGTAATGTTCCACAGTATGGACATAAACCTACATACCCTTTTTTTTATTATCTCAAAAAATAACCGGAGAGCGGTCGACTCTCCTTAGATCTGACCTGTAATTTGGCCTGGCGGCATTTACTTGTTTTTGCAGAATAAAAAAAGATAGTTAGATAGTTTAATGCCATACTGTGGAACAACCTACGTAAAGCAATAACATTTCTACAGAGACAAGCAAGTTGGAGACATGCCACTAGTGCAGATTTAAGCTATACAATGTGACAGACCCAAGATAAGGTGTTCAAAAGTATTAAAACAAGAACAGTTATATTAATACTTTGCAGCTGATTCCATCAACATTCTCCGGGTGATGCTAACTGAAGGGATTACTCTGTCTGAAGCTCTGTTAGACTTAATCTGAGTTTTGTTTTAACACAGTCTGACCAAAAAGAGCTGTCTTAATTGGAACTATAACAGATGAGACGATTTGATCTTAAATTTTTTTGTCAGTGCTAATGTGTGCATTGTGTCACCACGGTAACTGCTGAACGTTCGGTCACAGAGATACATGTAGAACACCCCCAGCGTGATGTCAATGCAAAGTATCAATGGGAGCTTTAAAATAGAGGTTTTATGGACGAATCAGTGTTTAAAGTGGTCCAATCACACGATACAAGACCAGCTCAAAATCACAGCCGCCTTCAGTCGCTCTGGTACAACAGAAATCAGAGCTGCACTTGTGTATTCATGTGTCCAGTGCTTCATCAGTGGATGTGTGTCTGGGCCATGGACAGTGATGAGACCGAGAGAGGGACTGGACTGTGGACTGTGTTAGACCAAAGAAAATACCATCCAAAAATACACCTGATATGACAGTATACAACCTGATATACAGCCACGTAATAAACATTTCTTAAATCAAACATTATAATGCACAAAACATATAGCGGGCCACGAAAATTTCATTTTAGTTTTGTTTCATTAAGCTCCATAAATCCTTAAATCCTTAGGGAACTTTAGAAACTGGAGCTGAAAGTTAGATATTGACTCTTTGGGAAATGTGACAAACATATAAACAACTACCATTTGTCTGCGTGATCCAGACCTCAAAATGAATGTTATTTTTCCTATTGATACTCTGCAGCTGCAACATGTCCAGGGGATATGATTCTAACTGTAAGCACTGCTCTGTCTGAAGCTCTGTTACTCAAATTAGACTTTAATCTGAGTTTTAATTTAACACAATCTGGCCAGAAAGAACTGATTTAGCAGGAACTACAACATGTGAGTTGATTTGTGCGCTTAAAGAAGTCTCTCACACATAAAATTACAGTCACAAGCTAGTTAGCATTACGCAACAGTTAGTCACACTCACCATTTTTGTTGAACATCAAACACCTAAACAGGACCACAGGCTGTACATGTACAGTACAGTACAGTACATTATACAGTACAGTAC